>JAJJMC010025839.1:637788-714898 GCA_023531435.1 Papaver californicum
TTGAAGAAATTGTTCATGTTCCGGACATCTGTAAAATTCTTGTATCTTGTAGTATATTAGATGATAAGGGTTTTTATGAATCTGAACAATTGGTGTAACTCAGTGGATAGAGCTATAAGACAGAGGGTTTCTACAAATTAGAAAAAATCTCAATTTAAATAAATAAAAATGATTCCTTTTATGTTTGTATGTCAGTGAATGTTTGACATGGCAGACTTGGTCATGTTATTCAATGAACAATCTGGCCAGCATAGGCTGCATTCCCAAATTTAATTTGGAAAGTAAACATAAAATGTTAAATTTGCATAGAATCAAAATATGCTAAAAAGTCTTATAAGAAAAGTGTTCAGAAATTTCTAAAACCCTTAGAATTAATTCACTCAGACCTAGTTGACATGACTCAGTTCAAACTAGAGGTGAAAATATAATCCATTAAGGAGATGATGACTGCCATGTTAATTAGCTCAGGACTACCTGCGAACTTGTGGGGGGGAGGCCGTCCTCTTAGTTTGCTATATCCTGAACAAAGTACTTATTAATGGATCAAATATATCTCCAAATGAATTATAGAAAAGTAGACAACCCTATTTTACATACTTCAAAAAATGTGGGGGGTGCTTGGCTAAGATTTCCATCCCTTCACATAAGAGGACAAAGATAGGACCCAAATCTGTTAATTGTGTCTTAATAAGATATCCTGAACGTCTTACAGATTATAGGTTTAGGGTTGTAAATTCTGATATTTCAGAAATTGGTCTGAATACCATTATGGTATCTAGGGATGTTGTGTTCCTTGGAAAAAGTATTTTCCTTTGAAATCTGAATCTCGCATGATATGTGTTGATCTCCTAGATGTCCTTTATACTTGTCAGACAATACTTCTAGAGGAAAATGAAGTTGAGCCTTGAAGAGGCAAGAGATTTAGAAAAGAGAAATCTTTTAGAGCATGAAAATTTTGATCATGTAATGATTTCTAGTGGGTTTAAAATAAATGAATCTGACAAGTATGTTTACACTAAACTTGTGAATGATACCTGTGTGATTGTATGCTTGTATGTTGATAATCAGATTATACTAGATACAACCATAGATGTAATTTATTCCACTAAGAACATGTTGAATGAGACCTTGACATGAAAGACTTAGGTCCCTCAGATGTAATCTTAGGGATGAAAATTAGAAGAGAGTTTAATAGATATAGTCTTAGTCAATCTCATTACATTGAATCTGTACTTAGAAAATATAACCAGTTTGATAAGAGCATTGGGATGCACTTTTTAGAGTGTTAAGGTATCGAAAATACACTTTAAACTTTGTTTGAGTTATAAGAGATACTCTGCAGTCCTTGAAGGACATTGTAATGCAAACTGGATAGCAGACTCAGAGGAGTCTAAATCTACGAGTGGATACATTTTCACTCTAAGATGTGGATCAGTGTCTTGGAAGAGTTCCAATCAGACCTGTATCGCTCGGTCCACTATGGAATCCGAGATTATTGCATTAGATAAAGCAGGAGAGGAAGCCCGTTTGGCTAAAATACTTTTTAGAAGACATTCCTCTCTGGCATAGGCCTGTGCCAGCTATATCTATACACTGCGATTGTCAAGCTGCAATAGCTAATGCTAAAAATAGAAATAATAATGGATAATCCATCCATATCCGGAGAAGACACAATTTTCTAAAACAACTAATCTCGAATGACGTTATTTCTGTTGACTTTGTGAGGTCTAAGGAGAATATCGCGGACCCTTTGACGAAAGGCTTGTCCAAGGAGATAGTTAGTAATGCATCGAGGGGGATGGGACTTAAGCTCATCACTTAAAACTTGTCATGAAGGATACTCAACCTTGCTGACTGGAGATCCCAAGATCAAGGTTTTGAATGAGACAACTAATTTGTGGCAGGTAAAAATTAAACACTATCAGAGAATTATTTTCTCTGTCCCTTCCCTATGGTGTAGACGTGATAGTGTGACTGCATGTGAGGATGACTTTTAGTAAAGTCTTAATGAGTTCTATAGTTTCAATTTAATATTGAATTGGGGTGTAGCAGTTAACACTCTTGATAGAACTCACCTATCTGAATGAGGAAGTGGATCGCTTCCTATGAGAACTGAGCTGATTCTCTAGAGTATTATGAGAAACGGGATATGTCCAGGACCAAAACGGACACAACGGCGTGAACTTAACAGCACTTTTGGGAGATATCTCGCGTAAGGAGCTATTGATGAATTACACCAAACGATGGCAGTTCAAGACATCGCGTTCACTGTCCATCAAGTAATTCCGGTACTTCTCACTAAGCAAAGGTTCAATTCCATATGGACACCTATTGCTTAAGAGGTATTTCTCGTTTTCCGGTTTTCTGATTTATCGCTTTCTTCATTCATGTGGGGGATTGTTAGAATTAAAAAGTGATTTATTACCAAAAATTGTTTTGTTACCTAATTTATCTTGATGGGACCAAATTGTCACTAACCTATATTGGGGGTGGAAATAACAAATCCACTTTTCACTTCTATGTGAATGAGAAACCTTTGGTTTGTCCCACGTTGGACAAACCAAGGATGAAGTCTATCCATATTACCACAAAGGTTGCACCTAAGGGAAAGAACTTGTGTATTGGATATGGACTAAGGGAATGGGCTAGTGGGCAAACTGACACATGTGCGGTGCTTCGCACCGAAGCACGCGGGCCGCTGACTTGCGGAGCTTGCGTGTGTTTTTGCGTGAGCTGGCATGTGCCGGACGAGTGCTCGGCGTGAGCTCGACGTGTGCGCAACGTGTGCCAGCGTATGCCTATCAAGACTTAATGGTTTTTTATTTTAAATTCCTATAATAAATATTAAAAATCGTTTTATTATTTATGGGAATTTATGGGAATTAAATAAAAAGATTTTTCATAAATACAACTTAATTCCCTTCTCTCAAATTTTCCTATAAAAGAAAAAGAAAAATTTCATTTTCAACTTACCCCAGTCGCAGCTACTATCCTGACGACTTTTCCCCTCTTCTCGCTTTGTTTGCGCACGTAGTTTTATTTTTCTTTCTTATTCTTTTGTTAAGTTCGCAACGGGCCAACGAGTTTTTGCTAGATGGGTTGGTATCAGGTGGTTTTATACTGGATTCGATTTGTCCTCACTAGTGGTATAGCAACACTCTTTCTAGATGTGTACTCGACAAATATCGAGTTAAGGGCAGTCTGTTGAACATGCAACTCCATCTTTCTGTGTGTGTGTGTGATTGTCTGAGTGCTTCTGTTTTCTAATCAATAACCAGTTTCAAGTTTTTTGTTCAGTTTATTCATTGTTACAGGAATCGATCCAACATTACGCTTATACAATTATGATTCTATCTATGTGATTTGTACTGGTTTTTGGTTATTTTTAATTGGTTTCCCATGTGTTTTTCACCGCTTCCATTTTATACGCCATTTTTTTTTTGCTAATCTCGATGCTTGGTTCATTTGTTGGTTAACAACTTCAGCACAAAGGGATATACAATTAATAGTTGCCAAGAAAATAACAATGTCGAAGGTGGAATGGCCAACGACATAAGATAAACTCAGATAATTAGTGAATATTGAACATGAATATAACCACATTACATGAGTTTCTTCTTATGATCATGACTAAAAAATAGTTGGGTTTGTCATTATGGTTTGTCTATTACTAATTTTCCATCTCAGCTAATTTTTTCTTGATGCCCTAGAATTTATTCTCATTATCCTTTTGACAACAATAAGGAGTTTTAGTAAGCTTATAACTAGCAACTTGCAGCGGTATGAGCATGAATGGAGCAAGAATGCTTATATTCAAGAAAAAGTCAGAGGTGATAATGTTCACATCAGAGAAGTACAAACACTTGATACCATGTTATTATTAACTTGATATCTAACTTAATCAATGCTTTTCAAATGTTGCAAGTGGAACTTAAATCAACTCGAATGGATAGATTAAACTATTGGTTAATCAAGAATCATGGAAATCTTTATTCAAAAAGAGGTTTTTATCTTGACACATTCAGTAACACTTATCGAATTTGTTAATCTTTCTTTTTTAGAAGATTTATTAAAAAATATTTATTTGCATAGAAAGATAATGCAAGGGTCATTGAAAGTATACCCAGATGAAATGGTGGGTTGCTTTATTTGTAGGGTGATAAATCTCTGACATCTCTCTCATTTATTCATAACATCTGCGTCTTCGGTTGGAATATGAAAAAACTTGGATTTGGGGACATGTAAGATTACATTACTACTTTTCTTTTGTTTTGCCTCGCATAAGCTTGCTGCAATTAGTATATATAATAAAACTGTTAGAGGATTATTGGATATGCGACCGACATGATATCAAGAAATACCCACATTAAATGATAGCAAAGTTGATATTTCAGGTCTTGTATTTTTTTTTATAAGTATGAATACTGATATCTTCCGAAATGTAATTAATCTACAATTGTGGACACTAGCAATAACAATATACATAGCTAGGAAGTCTAGCAATAATAATTCAAAATTAGGGTAAACATTAGCAGTATGTTTAATGTATTTTGAATAAACCATTTGTTGCTTTGAAATCACTTTCGCTTTAAAGACATCAGTCGGTATACAATTCATTAAACCCATACAGTTCACGAGCAAAAAACTAGTATAAGGTATTTTAACACTCTTTCAACTCTAAAGAGTTTAAACTAATTCATTTTGAAAGGAATGCTAATAATCTCATAGCTCTTGCTTTTAGAAAATGCGCATAAATTAATTTCGAGATTAAAAGAGTTTCCGATTTTTTTCTCTTATGTTTTTTTAGTTTTCTCAAAAAAAAAAAATACTCCTTCTGTTTCATAATATTTGAGCTATTCATTTTAAAATTTTGTTTCATATGAACTGAGCTCTTTTATTAAACAAGATAATATTTTTCAAATTATCATTTTAATTGATTAATAAATTTAGTATAAAAATATGTAAAATTCGATAATCATGTTTATATTTATTATATAGTTATTTTAAGATGTTTCCCAGCGATATAAAATTTATAAATATATGTGTAACAGTCTGAAAGATATATTATATTATTTTTAAGTCTTACTATTTTGTTATCAATAAGAATATAATTTGAAAAAATATCCCAACTTTTATAAAATGGACTGGACTAGGGAGTACGTAAATAAAAAATAAATAATCAGGGCATAATGGTAATTTATTTTGATTTATTTCGTGATTTTTTTTGTTTTTTAAACACTTTTCGACTTTTCGTGGGATTTTGCGAAAGGAATGACCTTCTTCAAAATTGTTTCATATATTCCTATTTTACCCTAGTTTCTTGAGAATAAAATTAGGGCAAGAAATTTTTTCTGCAACTCTCTCCTCTGTTCTTCTTCAACCTCTATTTGTTAGTATTGCTTCTTCGTTTCATTCAAACAAACAAAAAGGGTACTTTGATTCTCTCCAATTCTTTTCCATTTTAGTGTCTATTAAGATTAAAAATGTGAAACTTTTACTACGACTGAAAGGTATTTGATTTAATGTCTGTTAAGTATTTTTGGTTTTTTATGTACTCTGCTTTCAATCTCGTTTGAGGTGCATAAATGTGGAAGCTTGGGTTTAGTAGTCTTCTTATTTGAGAGTTAATCACACCCCAACTTTCATATTCCATCATTTTGCTATAGTGGATAGTAATGGAACTGTAAATTCCATCAAATTTTTTTTCCTTACATTTTCTGTGCTGTATAGAGTAATAATTGATTCCCTGACTGGGAAAGTTTGAATTTTTATGTTTTAGTAGGCTAGGTTTTTGTGTATTAAGAAAGTGGGTGCTTCTCCTGTGTTATAGCAGATGCTGAGGTGGGATGAGATATTCTCTCTTCCGGTACAGAGTCCTCCAACATTGGAATTCTCTGCTTCTGATCTCGTGTGGTCTAAAGTGGTAGGTTGGCGTGATAAGATTGATAGAGTTGCTCGAATTCCATATCCAAGGGTGGGTGACTTTGTGAGAGGTGAATCCACAAATGAAGAATGCCCCACCAGGTTTCATGTCGAAGCAAGGAGAAAAAGACCTCCAGAGATGCATTGCAAACAGAAGGTTGATGGCATTCTCGAATATATTCTGTAAGGCCTTATTATTAGTTTCTATTTTGAATGGTCCTCTTATCAACTCTTGTAGTTAGTTGAGTTCTATCAGTTAGGTGATCCAAGTTAAATGTATTAGGTATTGGTGCTCCTTTGGTCCGGACGATCACAGGAAAGGAGGGATTGTACGACCTAGCAGGAGTACTTATGTTCCGAAGAAGAAATCTGCTGGCAGACCAAATACAAAGAGAGGATGTGTTTGTCATTTTATTGTGAAGCGCTTAATTGCAGATCCATCAATCGCACTTATCATTTATAATCAGGATAAGCATGTTGACAAGAGTGAGCAACCTTGCCATGGTCCACAAGATCAGAAATCTGTTGGAACTAGGGCAGCGTTCGCTCCTTATATCTCAGATGATTTTCGTCTACGAGTTTTATCGCTGCTTCATGTTGGAGTTTCAGTGGAAACAATAATGCAAAGACACAATGAATTTGTTGAGAAGCAAGGGGGTCCGCGAAACCGTGATGACCTTCTCACACACAGGTATGTACGGAGATTAGAGAGGTCTATCCGTCGTTCCAGCTACGAATTGGATGAAGATGACATGGTTAGCATCCGCATGTGGGTTGAAAGCCACCAGAGTCATGTTTTCTTTTACGAGGATTTTACTGATGCAGACCCTTTCGTTCTTGGCATCCAAACAGAATGGCAGTTGCAGCAAATGATTCGGTTTGGCAATTGCAGCCTCGTGGTATCTGATTCGAGATTTGGAATGAATAAATTGAAGGTTCATTTCTTTTTCTTTCTTTCTATATGCGGTGCGATCTCCTTACTTGTAATTTACGCCTACCAAAGAGTTGCATGGATGATAAATGTTAATGAAGGTAGCTCAAAAGGCTTAGGATGTAGTTACACCTTAAATATTAATTAACGTGGGTTGATTCTCTATGACAAATGTATTGACTTGGGCTTGCTTGACGATGATACAAATTATCTGTTCATCAGTTCAGTGTTCAAAAAGATTTCTTAAACTTTTTTACTTACTTATTCTGTTTCTTTTACAGTATCCTGTTCACAGTCTCCTAGTGTTTGACTCAGACAACAAAGCTATTCCAGTTGCTTGGATTCTAACTTCACGGTTTGGAAACGAGAGCACCTACAAGTGGATTAGGGCTCTTTATAAGAAAGTACATTCAAAAGATCCTACATGGAAGTTGGGTGGGTTTGTGGTGGATGATCCTTCTGCAGATGTTCATACCATCAGGTACCTTTACACTTGAGTGAGACGATTTTCATTCCTGCATATTGTATTTGCTGCAAATTATGTCTGTTAAATAGTGTACATACCCCAGGTTATAAAGCATGCTATTACTGACATTTTAAAATTTGAAAATCAACTAAAGCTGTGGTTTTGTTATTCAAGATATGGTTCCCCATTAAGGTATCATATTGGAGGAGAATGAGTGTCGTGGTGCATGTGAGAGTACCTCATTATCATAGAAGGACCTAGAGACTAGAGTTGTATGTTTAATCTATAATTTTTTTTCTCTCTTTTGCTTGCTAATGTGCAACTTTAACTGAACTTTCTTTTTTAATTTACTTACTCAGGGAAGTATTTCATTGTTCTGTATTGATATGCTTTTGGCGGGTTCGTCATGCTTGGCATAAACACCTAGTCAAGAAATGTCCAGAAACTGAGATGCGCTGCGAGATGTTTAAACGCCTTGGTCTGGCAGTATATAGTGTCTGTCAAGGAAATGGTGATCTGAATTTGTTTGAGGACTTCATGGAAGATTTTGTCGACTGCCCAGATTTCTTAGAGTACTTCAAGGCAAACTGGCTTCCAAGAATAGGTTCGACCTTGTTTTCTGATAAATTATTGTTTTGTGCTTCATGTGATGCCATCAGCTTCTCTCACTGAATAGTTTCAAACTTTCCCATTGCTGGCCCATGCATGCTTAATTTTAAAAATCAGTTCGAAGTTTTTCTTGATATATTTTTCTATGAAGTTTTTGGCTCTTTGTCAAGTACTTGGGTTCATTGGTTGTTTCAGACTTTCCGCCATTAACAAATCAGGTTAGACAGAAACCATACCAAGATAATTTGTATTGGATCCTGAGTTGATGCAAATACGTATACCAAATCCAAATGGATTTTTGTCAGATTTGCCTCACTTTAGACGTGATTGAGTGCCACAGGGATACCTATTTCTTATGTTTGTATAACATGTAGTGGTCTGTTCTCTGTTAGATTGCTTCTCTATCATTATTCTGGAATATTGGACATATAGATTTCCTCATCTAATTGGTTGAGATACATTTCAGACCTTAGTATACTGTCATACTCCGTAGAATTATCATATCAATTAGACCCTGTTATTTTATTAATTTAACATGTATGTAACCCTGGTACACACTGATTGTTGTTTTAAATTGTGAAAATGGCTACTGAAGTTTAACCGCTTTTAAAGTGTTTATATATATCTGTGTTTAAGTGGAGAGAATAATTATTTATCCTTTCCCTTAGGAACGTGGATAACTGCACTGAGAAGTTTGCCGCTTGCTAGCCAGGAGACTTATGCAGCTTTGGAGTGTTACCATCACCAATTGAAGCTCAGGTTGTTAAATGAGAAGGATCCGAAAGTTTATCAACGCACCGATTGGCTTGTTGAAAAGTTGGGTACTAAAGTGCATTCTTATTTCTGGCTTGACGAGTATAAAGGAAAAGAAGATTTTGCACGATACAGGAAAGATGAGTGGATGAGTGGTTTGACATCATGGCACCGAGCATTACAGATACCTGACTCTGATGTTATTTTTGAAGGTGAATATGCAAAAGTAATAAGCCAGCATGATCGAGAGAAGGCTCATTTTGTTCGGAACCCAGGTTGTGAATTTGCAATATGTGAGTGCAACTGGTCTACAATGGGTAATCTTTGCAAGCACGTGATAAAGGTGACTAAAATCTGTCGGAGTAAGGGGTCTGCCAAAATGTCTATCAGCCTCTATAAGTATAGGCAGACTTTGATAAATATGCTGCATTGCCCGCCGCACGATTCTTTGATTCGGGATCACGCGATTTCTCTAGCTGTTTGTGTCCAAACACAACTAAATTCATTAATCAGTCCAGATAGTTGCCGGAGTGAGGTTCATTCTATTGAGAAGCAAAGTACTGGCAGGGGTTCATCCAATTCTAAAGTTGAAAAAGGGAATCAAAGAAATGACGCCTGTGATTCTACTTGTGAGATGCAGATTGATCACTTGGAAAGTGAAAACGACTTTTGTGGTGAAGGCAAAGGTCAACTAATAGGTTCCAGTGAGATGGATGTTGATCAATTACATAGTAGTAACGATAGAGTAGTTGTAACTAGAGATGTGCAATCTGAGAATATATTATCTTCTGTTGGAACCGATTCCAGTGTTGGGGGTGAGTCACAAGGTTATGTTGCAGGTAATACTTCTGGTGAGCAGGCAAGTGATCTAGTTGTTAGTGAAAATGTCGTCTGTGTTGAGATTGTGGAGAAAGCAACTGGTTCCACTGAGATTGATGATTATACATCACCGTCTGTAAAGCTAGATCCTCATCAGATTCAATTTTCTGGGGGTAGCTTAGTAGTCGAGGAAGACATGAATTCGAATGATGCAGAACTTGGCAAGAGAAAGAGAACTCGAGGTTCTACCTCAAGGATGAGTTTACGGGTCAGAAAAGCTGTCAAGAATGTGGTTCATTCTATTGAGAAGCGAAGTACTCTCAGGGGTTCATCCAATTCTAGAGTTGAAAAAGGGATTCAAAGAAAGGACGCCGGTGATTCTACTTTTGAGATGCAGATTGATCACTTGGAAAGTGAAAATGGCGTTTGTGGTGAAGTTGAAAGTGAACTAATAGGTTCCACTGAGATGGATGTTGATCAATTACGTAGTAGTAACGACAGAACAGTTGTAACTAGAAATGTGCAATCTGAGAATATAATATCTTTTGTTGGAACTGATTCTAGTGTTGGGGGTGAGTCACAAGGTTATGTTGCAGGTAATACGTCCGGTGAGAAGGTAAGTGATCAAGTTGCTAGTGATAATGTCGTCAGTGTTGAGATTGTGGAGAAAGCAACTGGTTCCATTGATACATCACTGTCAGTAAAGCTAGATCCTCATCAGATTCAATCTTCTGGTGGTAACTTAGTAGTCGAGGAAGACATGAATTCGAATGATGTAGAACTTGGCAAGAGAATGAGAACTCGAGGTACCCCCTCAAGGATGAGTTTACGGGTCAGAGAAGCTGTCAAGAATGCTCCTGAAGTTGTCAAGACTGGTAGCATGAGTAACAACATCCAGACCCGTTCCTCTACTGTGCGTACTGGTGAAAAGGGTGTTAAGCGAGGTGTATAATATATCCACCACCTATTTTTTTTTCATCTTAGGTGAGTACTGAGTAGTATTTTAGGTATAATGCGAGATTTGTTTGATGTATAAACATTTCTGTAAAAATAGTTTGACCCATTAATAATGTAAATGTGATCGGTCTCAATTCACACAAATTTAGAAATGGATAATACCATAGACCATGTTGTGTTTCCTGAGTGATCTGCAGAATAATTTGTCAGATGTGCGGCACAGCTAATTGACAACGCCTCGTCTAGTTATATGAATCGAGCCCTCTTCCATATCCTATTCAACAGGTGCAGGTGGCACCATCGTATTATTTCTAGACGATTGTTGGTAAGCATCACTTCATGCAACCACTTTTCACAATAAGATCTGAAAATAGAACATTATAGATATAACTGACATATAGCGTCTTTAACAGAAGCTCTCTTAATAAGATCTATGCTTTACACATTAGCATGGCCATAATAGTAACATAATACAGAAAGAAACCGATCACTAAATACTTATCGTAAGCATCAGCCATTGGCATCAATATTTTCATGTAGTTGTTTTAACTGTTGCACATTGTCATTGCCCTAACACTTCTGAAATTGATTTTTGACAATTTGGGAAAGCTCTTCCCTGTAAGTAAACAAACACAAAGCAAATTATCCATGTCAGATGTGAAACATCTCGAATGTCTTGAACTAATGCACACTTCATACTGCAAATTCTTCTATTTTAGGTAGTAACACAAATAACCGCTGGATTAACAAAACGAGTTAGAAAATTTATTATATGGTTCCTCACCGGTCAGGTTTGAACAAGAGATATCGATAGGTAAACCACTGAAACAGCCAGAAAAAGATGTAACAGTTATATAAGAGAAAATGGAAGAGTTAGAATAAACAGTATCAACAATTGAGACTATTTACCCAGGAAAATAATATCCCAATGAATTCTAGTGTGCTTGGGAGAATAGGAAGGTTGTCAATGGCCTACACAGGAAAACCCAAAGAAAAAGAATCGTCAGGAAACGAATTTGCGAGTGCTTTGCTCAAAGTACGAGAGTTAGGCAAAAGAACTTGTCCACCATAACAAAACAGGTAAATATAATTACCGAGACAACATTAGTTAATGCCCAAAAACCTACAATCCCTGCGAATCCCAAGCCAACGATAGCAATTCGATCTTCTGACTTGTCCCACTGTTATTGACAAGGAACAGATATTAAACAAAACGAAATACAAATAGTATGCACGAGTTCACAATAGCTGTTTGTGTTCTCTAAGAATGAGTTAAGAGTTGTTCAGTTAGTAGATAAAAGTGAGCATAATAAAGAATATCGCATATAACTTACAGCATTTTGAACAGATTCTACGATACTCAGGGAAGAATCAGAGCTTTCCCGTGTAGCCTTAACAACAAATGCAATAGATCTTCGTTTTTCTGTAATGCGAAAAACCAATCAACACCGAACAACCGTAAATGAACATTGTAATTTATTACTGATCAAATATTTTCACATGAATGATTAACCAATATTGGCAACATCTTTAGCCAACAAACGGTATAAGTCAAACCGATTTTAGTTTCTTAAAACAAAGAACACTAAATTTGCTTAAAACGGGATGCACAGTCATAAGCTAGCTAGAGAGGGAGGTGACTGAGTCTGAAACCAAAATGTTTTCTAGACACTAAACAACTTTTGCAAATTGTGATTGATTTTCCGTACGGGTAGTTCTATATCAAATATGAGTCAGGGAAGAAATCATAAGACAACAGAATCCACAGAAAAAACCCCTGAAATTTGCAGTATTGTACACTGAATAGTACATTCAAGAAACTGGTGAATTTAAAAAGAAAAGTGTACCTCCAGTAGCAGAAACTTGTACTTGTTGAAGTGGTCTGAAAAGGGTTTTTCTTCCTTGGAGGATCAGTGAGGGAGTTGGGGTTGCAATGGAAGTAATTGAAGCCATTTTTCACCTGAAAAATAGAAAATAAAATTATATGAAAAGTTTGGTTTTTCAAATATCATAATTACAAATAGTTAAATTGTGTGATTATACATTTCAGCATAAGATTTTTATAGAAATGATTACAGAATTATTTGAAGTGGGAGCTGAATTAGAAGCTTACCTCTTTGTTGTTGCAGAGAGAGAGAGACTCGGTTTAGTATCCACAGAAATTATTTGGTTACGAGATTAGCCGTCCGTTTTTTTTTTTGGTCTTGTCTTTGCAACTGGCCCTTGTGTTTTGTGGCCCGTGCTCATTTGTTGTCTCGGTCTAATTGTGTTGACTCAAAATGAAAATTCAATTTAATTTACTTAACCGTTTTATGTTTTCCCCGATCCGAGTTGACTAGGAAAGGAAGAACACTTTTCTCGTGTCCTTGCACACGTTTACCTATTTTTGTAAGAGCACCCACAATCACAATTGATATGCTGTGGTGGTATGGATACGCTACAATCCTATATATACCATTTATACGGTATATTTACCTTGAAAGTTTAGAAATTATTAAAATTACAATATACCATTTTTGAAGAAAGATGGGACGGGTTCTAAAAATCCTAAATCTCAAAAGTTATAATTTATAGATAAATTTTAAAATATCCTTATACATATCATTTAATATTTTTTAAACCACATTAGGAAATTTTTACAAAGACAAAAATTATAAATTTATATATCCCGAATTAAAACTATTAAATTTATAAATTTATTTTTATTCCATATCAAGGGTATATAATAGTTTAAAACTGGTTTTAGACTTAGTTTTAAACTCTTAATGTAGTTTAGGCTTAATTTAAACAAAATTTAAAACCTGGCTATATATATTTTCTCATGATAAGACATATAACATATTTAAAAGGGGTATTTTACGTCACCTCCATTTTAAAGATTGCTAATTAAGAAAACCTTCTCTAGATATTAAAAATTAGCAAAACCTCTTATGGTTACCTTTTCCATCCAATTCCTAGTTAGCTGACTCACCAGCTATGTCCACCTAGACAAAATATACGCGTGGCTTTCTAAGTACCCAAAACGCCCTCAGTTTAAAACATCTAATATTGCACACGTGGATGGTCTAGGATGAATACTATGTACGATCAGATTTGACACAAAAAAATGACCGTTCAACGGCCAAATCCTTTCTCCTCTCCGGCTATATAATGAACTGCCGATCACTACCAATTGAATCATTCAAATTTGAAAAAAAAAAACTTTTCTCTTACGAACTGAACTGAAGTGTAGTTAGTAGATCAAGCAAGCAGGGTTCAAGCTTTACATGCGATGAGGGATTCATCATCAAGCTCAACCCGCAATGTAAGTAGATCCGCCATTAGAGGAGGTAACTCAAAATACAATATTTACAGAGAGGAGGTAATACTAACTTGAATTTTATAGTTAGGAGGTAACACTAATAAAATTCTTATGTTTCTAGTGTCAATGCAGCCGCCAAATTTGCAAATCATCATCTCATTTAGCCATTAAATGTCCATTCATGTATTCAAAGTGCAAAATATGTGATGGGACACGTAGGGGTTGGAAAGCAAACACTGAAACAAATAAAGGAAGAAGGTTTCTAAGGTGTTTAAATCAACCAAAATATGATGAATTTCAATGGTTAGACCAAGCTGCTGCAGAATCACACAGAAGACAAAAATATGAAGAGTGTTCTCAGAAGGATAAAAATGCAGATGAAACCAATAATGATGAACCAAAGAAAATGATCGTAGATTCAGATGTTAGTGAAGAACTCTTTACAGAGATATGTGTCAGATTCAGAGGTGTAGCAGTTGTAGAGAAGGCAAGAAAATAGAAGATCAGCTTAACCAAAATGTATTTTCATTCACATGACTTCAACTTTCAAGTTCAATGTAATTTCAAGTTTCAAGTCTAATGTAATAAATTATCTAGTACTGAAGTAAAAAGAGCATTCAAAATTGAATGTAACCCAAAAAATGCTCCCATCCCAAAAACAGAGTAACATGCATAGTTTACTCTGAAACAAAAAAACCTGATACTGCAAGATCAGTGCCTCTATCTTGGTAGTTTGAAGACTTGAGAGTGTGGTATGTTAGGCTCTCTCATTCCATCAGGCGTGGATCCATACATACTACACCATATTGCATATTTTGCAAAGTTTTTATTTTTTAATGCGCACTGTGCAACGGTAATATCCATTGCATAATAAGATATACGTTACATTATCTCAAGATAATTAAACAACGATTTTACAACGCTTACATACGTTGTACAATGTGTCATTTTGGTAAATTAGGTTAATTTTTTGGGTGTTTAAGTTTAAATATATTTTTTGTTTTTCTGATATTTACTTTAATTTAAAATCATTTAAAAAAAATATTGAAATTGGTTTCCCACCAAATTTTCCTTCTCTATTTTTTAACCAAACAATCAATATCTCTTTCAATTTTTCCTAACAATCAATCTCCCTCCAAAATTTCAATTGTGAAATATTTTTCCCCTAATTATTACTACTTTACTTGTTTCCCCAGTTATCTATATTTTCCACTAAAAAGAATATACCCTATTATTTCTATTTCTCTCATAAAACCTGCACGACTGCATACTCATTACAAAGAATTTTTTCCTCTCTCTGTCGCAATGAACTCAGCTCTAACTAAATAAAGCTTCAATCAAAACCTAAGATTTGAGCATCAAAACCTTAAATCAAAACCCATTAAATCTAAATATTTACATTTAATCAAGACCCCTGAATCAGAAATGTCGACGACTGGAGTGGGACAGTCAGAGTCGAAAAGAGGATTCCTCACTTCTTTCTCTCATTCAAAACCGTGCATGAGACTTTCATCTCGCACGGCTCCTAAGTGATAAAAGAAAGAAGAACTCATCTTCTTTCCTTTTTGATTACCTTCCTCGCGTATGTATAAGACCGAAATCGATCAAGTATAAATCCTAATTTTTCTCAAGGGAAAATTGGGAAAATGCTCCGTAAAAAAAAAAATTATGGGAAAATGCCCCACCGTTACATTTCCCATCCATCTAGTCAATATCGTGATGTTGACCAGTCAATATCTCCTCAGATGAGATATCGACATTATATAAAATTACCATACTAACCTTATCATGATGTGCATAAAACAAGCGACACATGGAAGTATTATGTCTAATGGATCTTGATTTAATCGTACGGCTACAAAATGGTAGTATCTAAAATTACTGTTTTGCCCATAACTTCATTTGTTGCTTATGTTACGACACGTGTAATTTGGACGGCTATATCTCGACCACATTTTACCCATAAGTGACCACATGTTTCCTCTTGTTAATATCGATCTCATCTTCTTCGTTTCTTACCATACCATAAACAGAAGGAAACATAACAACACTGGAGAAGATTCAAAGAAGAAGATGAATGGAGATGAATCAAAGTAACGAGATCATCAAAAGTTTTGTGTGGTTGTGAGTTTCTTATTAATGAGATGAAGAAGAAGAGAAGAAAGTAGAGAAACGAAGAACAAAACTGATTGAAATCTACGCGACGAAGAATGAAAGATATGGAGGAGCATAAAACGTAAGTTTTATAAAACTCATTTCTAATTTTCTTGTCTTTACTGAATCGTTCATGTGAATTTGATTTATTGCGCTTCAATTGCACTTAGGTTTTTTTTTCTGATTTGGGAAAAATTAAAAATTAGGGTTTATAATTACAATTGAAAGTTGTATTAATAACTTTAGATGCTTTTGAATGATTTTTTTTCTTATGTAATTATGATTTGATTAGTTTTTTTTTCTGATTTGGGGAAAATTATAAATTAGGGTTTCTAAGGATGAAATAAGAGTTTATAATTACAATTGAATGTAGAATTAGAATGTTTACATGCTTTTTATATAATTATGATTTAATCAGGGGTTTCTCTCTGATTTGGGTTTTTTTATTTGCATCATGGTTATTAAGAAATTTGATTTTTGTTTAAGGGTGACGAATGGGGTGCATGAGGGAAAGTTGTTGTATTGTTATAATGTTGATGGTGAAACTATTACTTTTGATAAGTTTAAAAAGATATCAAGGTTTAGATTGAGGGGAATTGGTGTGTTGCTTCCATCAATAGTTACATGGGACAATGCTCAACTTAAGAATGATTATCTGTTTTTTGAAATGTGGAGAAATATTGTGACAGATGAGCAAGAGTATGTTTCTTTAGATTTATTTGTGCTTGATGGTGGTGATTTGTCTGGAATTAGTGGTATTGATTTTTCTGGGTTAGAAGGGGCAACTAGAAAAAACAAAGGAAAGTCCAAGGTTACAAGACCTGTAAGGCTAGTGTTTGATGATGAATGTGAGATTTTAAATACACAAGCTAGTGTTTGTGATAACAATCAATTGAGTGCCATTTTGAAGGTAATTCATTTGTTCAAAAGACTGCAGTTCCAAAGAGGATTATGAAGAAATTTGCAACATCTACTTCAACTGCACCTACAACTGTCTCTTCAGAAAAGACTACAACAACCACTACTTCTTCTTCTGCAGCTGTGGGACAAAGAAGAAAACAAAGAAACCAAATGGATCCACTGGAAGTATAATGGTGAAGCAAAATTTCAAGGCAGGTTCAGGTTCAGGTTCAAGTGTGACTTTTAACTTATAACAATCATTCAACAGTGCACAACCCTCTCCCAAAAGACAAAAAAATGCTAAGGTTCCTTATGATGTTTAAGTTTTTTTTTATTATGATATTTCTATGGATTGTGGTGCTGTTTAAACTTGTGGTATTTTATGTTTTGGTATTGATGTTGACTGTGTCTCTTTTTAGAGATAAAATTTGTAGTGGGTATATTACTGTTTTGAGAACTTAAATCATTTTCATATTTTCAATGTTTTTAGTGATATTTAATCTGCCAGATTCTTTTTTTTCTAACTAAAAATTTACATAGAAAAAATGACAAACAGTAAAAAAAAACATCATCAACAGCCGTTCATCTAGTTTTTATTGACACGTGGCGCAATCTGGTGGATAGGATACGAAGATAATATATTGAAATGATTAGGTAGATAAGGTAATTACACTTTCTCGTATCTGTAGCCGTTTATTCATTTGTGCTGACACGTGGAAAAATCCTATACAAGGACACAGAGGCAATATTTAGAAAAAGTGTTGGTACTATAGTAATAATCTCATTTTACATCTTTAGCCGTCTAAATTTAACCCTAGGATACGTGGCGAAATCCAAAAGTAAGGGTAATCTCGTCTTAAAGTCCAAACGCATAAAAGGTCACGTGTGCACAATTTGACTATTTAACGCTAGATGGATGAGAAATATAACAATGGGGCATTTTTTAATTTTTTTTTTTAGCGGGTATTTTTTCGACGGGGCATCCCAATACAGAGCATTTTTTCAATTTTCCCTTTTCGTAACCCTAGAAATTTTAAAAAAAATTCTGTTGCAATAAGAGAGACTTGAGCTTTTGTTGTTTGATATAAGATTTGATTTTATTTGCTATTTAGTTTCATTATCAGAGTTTTGGTTGTTGTTTTTACCTTTGTAATCCTCCTTTGGGTTTTGTTTAGATTTGTGTTTGTTTAGTTCGGTAGGGATTTTTAGGGATTTTTTGATTGATTTTTGTGATTAGGGTTTTAATTTTTGTGTACTGATGTGGATTTGTGTTTGAAGATAAACGTAGATGTACTAAGTACAGTTCCGCCCAATATTGTATCCTGCTCCGGAGACGCCTTTGCTGGACTCAAATCTTAAAGATGATAAAGTCGATTGTACTAGCAGTATACATGCAGATAAGGAAATTCCTAGTATGCCTTTTCAGTTGATTAGATGATCTTCATTATCTACTTATTCTTAACTATCCGACTTTAATTAAAAAAAAGAAAAACAAAGTAGAAGTTAAAAAGAGCTTGTAGATGTTCAGTGCTAAAAATACTTCACCAAGCTACGTACATTCTCATAATTATCCAAAGTCTAACCCTCCAACATTTGTCCATCAATTCTCTATCTACAAAATCCTTCCTTTACGCCATTTAAATCTTTTTGGTTTATAATGTTGATTCATATGCTCTGGTTCCGGGCCATCAGTAGTAAAACTTCAAAATATTGAAAAAAAGTAAAATTAAAAATATGTTCAGGTATTTATCCATATATTTGAGGATCTGTCCACTGACGGCTGTAATTAAGAAATATATCCTAGTCATTCATTTCAACCGTTAAATGATTAATATCCGTATGTGTGGATTTACACGTGTGTCCAATTTTACACTTGTACCCTTAGCTAGATCCTACGGTCTGATTAGAAGAGTGGAGACTTGTTAGATCCTACGGTCTTATAACAAAAGTGTGTACACGTGTTAAGATGTAATAGGTTCTTATGGCACGTTTCTATGGCACATGCATGTAGTGTAGTTATCTTCTTTGAGAAGAGAACTCGAGAGAAAGGAAAAGAAAGAGAAAGGAAAAGAAAGCTCAGAGAGAAATCGAGAGGGAGACAGAGAGAAATCCAGAGATCGAGAGATATAGATGATTAAGTGAAGGTCGTGAAATCAAGCTTCTGTCTCTCGATCTCTCGATTTCTCTCTGTCTCCCTCTCGACCCCATTTCTTTTCCTTTCTTTTCATCAACCCCATTTCTTTTTTTTGTGTATTTCACATCTATTGTGTTCAATTTTCGTTTAATAACAACTATAAATTTAGGGTTTATGTGAAATTGATTTTAGGATTTTCTGATTTGGGGATTTTTTTTGAAACAGGAAATTTGTTGATGAAGTGACATGTATTATTGTTAGTCAATGATTATTCACTGGTTATATCACATCTATGGTGTCTAATTTTTGTTTAATCACAATTTAGGGTTTATGTAAAATTAAATTTAAGGTTTGTTGATTTGGGGATTTTTTGTTTCTCAATGATCTTTACAGTACTACCTAAGACCATGTGGGTGTAAGTATGGAACAACATGTAGATTTCAGCATATTCAAGAAAAGCCAGCCGCTGAATCAACTTTGGACCTCAACTTCCTGACCCTTCCTTTCCGGCCGGTAATTATATTTTTCATAGCTGTCACAGTTCTTGTGATTTTTGTGTTTGAAATCCTGTAGCTGTATGTAATCTTGACAAATAGTCGACTGAAGTGTTTTAATCATTTTACTCTCTCCTCTTTTATCACAGGGAGAAACAGAATGCCTTTACTATATGCGTAATGGCTCTTGCAAGTTTGCACTTAACTGCAGATTTCATCATCCTAATCCTACTGATGTCGGAGGACGAGATCCTCATTTGAGATACCAGAATTCTAGATCTTCTCCATTACCTTCATCTGTTTTGTCACAACCAGGGGTGCCATCCTGGTCTATGGAAAGAACTTCGAATGAGACGATGGTACCTTACATGGATGCTGCTCCTCTTATGCTCCATTGCTATCTGCTCCACACGGAGTACGCCCCAGTATCGACACAGTTAGGATAATCAAATTACCATTAAGAACAACACTTGAGAACAAAGTCTACTGGTTATATTAAACTAAATATTTCTTATGCAGCCTCCACAACTGAGCCCAATGTATCCACTTGCAGTAAATATGGGTCCACCTGGGCCATTAGTTCTGAATGGTCCATCAAAGAAGACAAATGGTTTTTCACATTATCAACAACAAATGCACATTATACTATACTGGTTTTTGCTCTCTTTTTATCTTTTTTTTTGTACGGGGTCGCAGAGGAAAAAAAATCAGGTTGTTACTTTTGTCCATTAACATATTTTTTGTTGTGCCTTCCTCCTCCCCCCTTAGATAATATCATCACCGTTTTTAAAAATCTTTTTAAGTTATTCTTAAAATGAATAGATTGAGATACATAAACTGGGATTTATCTTTAAACATTAAAGTTATTGTAGTTTATATTTGGTATATCTTGAATCCTTGATTACTTGTAGCATTCCTGCACCAATGAACTCCTTGAGCCAAAAGGGAAGGACGAAAGATTATCAAGGCGATCTGTGCTAACCAAGTGGTGTAGAGTTGTCCCTTTTTCATGCTTGTTTGTTTCTATTGCTTTGCTTTTATTCCCAGCAGAGTTTTGCTGTTTGTTTTACAATTAGAAAGGGTTTACCTTCTCGCTCCACAGCCTGTCTTGGTTGTAATCAAGTTGAGCGCTAGAAAATCCAGTTAACTGTTACAAGATTGGCAAACCTATATTACTAGGAAAAAAATCAAAGTAAATTACGAAAACAACAAAATCACTGTTAATCAATCAGGTCTAAGAAGAAAAGAACCATTATCATAACAGTCACAAGTTTTTTGTGTAATTTTTTCAAAACTAATGGGCAATAAGGTCATTTCGAGAATATTAGGGTTTCATACATTTGCAAAAATTCAAATTTTTTTTTCTGTCGGATCGTAGATGATACGTGTCGATAATCTACTCATGGGGACCTGTGGAAGCCAAAAATTTGATTGTCAGGGGTAATATTGTCCGTATTTGGCACGTGCAGCCTCACACATGTGCATATTTGATCATTTAACGGTTGAAATGGATGGCTCTGACATATTCCTTAAATTCGACCGTTACAGGACATATCCTCAACTGATAATTTAAATCCGGGACATATTCCCAATAATCCATTGAAAAATCGATCCTAGTGGAGGTATTCCGAAAGGTAAAAATGCCTACAGCTTTTATTCTGCATGATGAATATTAGGAATTATCTGAGCTTGTATTTTTTCATTTTCTTGTGTTACTGATGTTGGTTTGATTGCCATACAGTGCAAGTAATGTTAAAATCTAAAGTGGAAGAGCATAAGAAGTTGAACGAGTAGGGGTTCATACTTGTTGATGTTCATTCATTTTGTTATGGTCATTCAGTTTGATATATTTGTAACTCTCTGTTAATTTTGAAATTTTCCAGAGTGGTAGATGAAAGATCCTTAGCAATACCCAAAGATGATCTACCATCCGAGCTGGGATGTTCTCTTTGCAACTCGATATTCAAAGAGGCTGTGATGATACCATGCTGCCAACATAGCTTTTGCGACAAATGTAGGTTCTCTTAAACAGACAATCTCAATGCATAGAAAGCTCAGTATTTTAACATTGCTCTTCATACATGCAGACTATTGTTAAATCTTTTACTCGTTTATGATATTTCTAGGTATCCTAAATGTGGATCTGGTTGCAGGCATTCGTTTTGTTTTGGCTGAAAAGGCAAGATGTCCCAAGTGTTCTTCGACCAAATTCAAAGTTGAAGATTTGCTGCCAAATGTCTCTCTAAGGCAGGAAATTGAACATTTCCTTGAGTCTCAAGGACTTATGAGTGGTTCAGACAACATACAAAAGCATGCCCCAGGTAAGGGCAGATCTTTAACTACTCGAGTACTTATGTGAAAAATAGTATGTAGTTTGGGAGAATAACTATAAAAATTCTGTACAGATGAAACATCTGGAATACAAGCAAAAGAGTTTGGTTGTGCGGTGTCTATTCATCAACGAGACCTACAATTACCTCATTCTCCATCTGCTACAGGGAAAGGCTCCAATCAAGTTATGACTGAATCTGTATACGAGTCAGCATCCGAAACAATGGATCTGCTGCCCCAAAAGATCAACCTCATCATTAAAAGCTATACCAGAAGACTTCACACCTCTTGCTGAGTTTGAAGGGGAAAACCAGCCTTCAAAGTTGCTTGCAAATCACATGCAAAATGAGGAAGGTACTAAAACTGCCTATTTATTTTAGTTCCTATAAGACGAGTTACTGGTATGTAAGATGTTGATGTAGGGCTTATTTTTCTTTAAAACTGCGTTAACTGTGTTAGCCTGCAAGATGAATTCAGGTTAGTGAAGCAGACTAAAGCTTCAATACTTGTGTTGGTGGTGTGGTTACTGAGGCGTAAGTCTGCGCTGATGTGCTTTGTTTTATTCAAGGTTAAAGACTCAGTGGTTCTGTAGGTAGAGGAAGGTGGACATGATGTTGGTGGTGGAGGTTAAATTTGTGAACAACTCTGTGCCGACATCATTCTTGGAATTCTTTCATTAACACTGTAACTTTTACGCGTGGAAATGAAGTGAGTTTGTTTGTTTTGATTACCCAACTCTGAATAAGTACTGCTCTAATTGTTTTTGTTGACCATTTAGGCATTTGTATTTTATTTCAGGGTAGGTACAATTGACTAAAAAGTTATTGCACAAGTAAAACTACTCGCAATAGATGAGGACGAGGAGCTTACAGAGACAAGCTCATTTGCGGATGCAGTGCTCCCATATGACCAAGCAAAGGCCCTTGGGAAGGTTAACATTGATGTTGGTCGAATTTCTGCAGGCTTGCCTTGTGGTAGTGAGGGTTTTCTTTTAATGTTTACTTGCAGGAAAAGCTTGAGAGAGAGAGTTGTATAGTGAACGCAAGGAGTATGTATTTGTCATTCAGTAATTAGTTAAATGGATGCACAAATTGCTTATCCTTTTTTTTTTTAACTGAGTTAAGTTTCTCTGAAATTTTCAGTATGTTAGTTTGTGTTTTTTTACATGGATTTTATTGTTTCATTGACCAGCTACTCCTCTAGCTACTCCTATGTTCGGATCTTATTTTCAAACGGATCGACATCAAGCAAATCCCAGACCTTTGTGATTGTAGCAAGTAAGACATATGACTCATATCCTCTGTAGAGACTGCTCTGCAAATTAGTTTCTTTTAAGTACATGTGCTTGTGAGTTGAATAAGAACGAGAATCTGTCTTTTTCATTAAGTACGCATGTATGCAAGATTGTCTATTTTCTTGACATTTAAAGCAAATATTTTAGGTCAAGCTCACGTTACTTTTTTTTTTTTTTTTTTTGTTCTTGACTATTTATGCTCACCGGACAATTTTATGTTTGATGGATATGACCTATTGCATAATACACAACTCAATCTTGATTATTTATCACTAGGCAATTCATGTTAGTTTTATACCACAGAGTGCTTGGATATATGAACCCTTGGACATTTGAATCATATATATAGTGCAAAAATTAAATGATCCGGGGTTTCACTACGTGGTTGCAGCTAGTGAAGTCAAAATATCTTTTTACCTTATGCAAAACGGTTTTTGTGTCATTCCGATTGTGTTAGTTGGGTGAAACCACATATAACACTTTCTCCGTTTCAGTAAAAGTATTACTATTATTTTTTTATTTTAGTTTAAAAGTAGGTTAAATTAAAAAATGATAGTAACACTTTTACTGAAACGGAGAAAGTATTATTTAATCCATACTTTTGTTAAAATAAACTATGATCAAATTATTGATGATTTTTTTTTCACTGAATTAGGTATGTTACAATGGATGTAAACTTCGTTTCATGCAGAATGTGATAGAACATCTGTAGAATGTAGACCCTTATAAAGGTAATTCCAAAATTCATTGTAGTGATAATTGTGGACTTCCATGAAAGCCCTCGACATGTCTTTTTTTGGTTCCGACAGAGGTTGACTTACTTCTTTTTTCCTTTGGTACTTATATACACTGTTCATTAGTTGTTTTTCTTCATCTTTCATACTTGAATCTATTTATTTTCCAACTACTCGCGTTATCCATTCTCATTAATCAATATTTTTTGACCTTTCGTGTTAGTAAATGAAAATCTTAGGCAAACTTATCAAATTAGCCTTGTTGAATATTGTGTGATAAATCATCAAGAATAATCTAATGGGGTTACTACCAATTTTCCTTATCTTTGAATTTGTCCTGTAGTATGAAGTCTAGATGTGTTTTGTGAGCTTAGAAGTGGTTTAACTTGTGTTTCTATCTAGTGTTGTCCTGTACCTGTTACTTTCAGTACAAATATTTTGTGTCACAACTTTCCTCACTTTCTTGATAATTTGATTCTGTAACAAGAATCTGCATTGCGAGGATCTTCAGTACATACGCACCTCGCATGCATATTGATGACCGACGTGTTGTCAGCAATTTCACAGCTTAAGAACTAAGGTAACTTGACACCTTTATTTCATGGCTTGTTCAGTATGCTTTTATTGTACAGTCACAGAAGTTTTGAATAGATTACACGAAGCCAATTACAAATTGTTTTCTTCATCTGATGTCAATAGAGCAAAAGCCTTCACTTCAGATCCCTTTTCCTTAATTACTGTCCAACTAATATATTTAAAAATTTGATCAAGGTGAAGGTACAAACAGCTGATTACAAGATATTCTCCTGTTAAAATCAAAGCTCTCTCTTTTGTTTCTTCTGGCCCAGTTTTAGCAAAATGTGTAACGCCGTGTTCCCAACGGATACATCCGTCGCTTAAATTCATAGCAACTGAAATAAACGTTGTAAAAGGGTCAATTTGGTGTAGTGTACTTTGGTAATTACCAATAGTAGCAGACCTTATAGCTGATATTAGTGGTGGTCCAGACCTTCTTTCGCCCCTTCTTTGTGGTAATGTTGTTGTGGTTATTTTTGTACGAAATAAAAAATACTCAAATCCCTTGCTTCTGCCTTTGCCTGGTGGTAGTGGTGCAGCAACAACTCTCCCTCTTCCATGTGGTTGTGGTGGTGCAGCTCTGGCCCTTCCTTGAGGTGGTGGTGGTGCAGCTGTGGCCCTTGCTTGTGGTGTTGCAACACCTTTCCCTTGTCCTCTTCCTCTTCCTTGGGGTGGTGCTTGTGGTGCTGCAACACCTCTTCCCTGCCTATGCCCCTTCCACTACCAACAAATGGTGGTGCACCAGTTTTCTTGGCTGGGCAAGTCTCACATTGTGGCTTAAAGACCCACAATGGCTACAAACTCTTTTTGCCTTCTTGTTAGACTCTTCTCCTTCGACATCTGACTAATTCTCTTAGTTCTTGGTCTACCTGTCTTTGCCTTGAACTTAGGTTTATTCACTTCCATAGTATGTTGTCAATCATTACTTGAATACAATCAAAAATTAACCAACAAAACAAAAAACAAAAATTATTAAGTTGGATCAACTTACCTCAACCTAGTTATCTTCCCTTGCACATGGGTTCACTTGTCCTGCATAAGCTTTTTTATAGTACGACACTTTGTGATAATCCTGCAACAAGCTGCCAGTAACAAGTGGAAATGCATTCACAACAAGAAGAATAATATAATGAAGGTACCATTAAAAGATATGTATAGTAGTTACCTATTGATATCCAGGTGTAGATGGAAAGCAACAACAACAACATGCACACATGGTAGTTTAATTATTTCCCATACTCAACAAGTACAAGTTTTCTCAGTCACATTCACATCCCACCTAGCCAATGTGTCATGGTACTACACACACCAACATAATTCACTTGCACCAAACAATTTGTATCTCCTCTTCTTATCAACTCTATTCTTGATAATCACATCTACTCTAGGGACCAGAATTAACCCCTCAGCTTCCTATTTCTTGGCAACCATCTTTCTATCAAACATCAAACCCATCATCTTCAAGCTAAAACCTTCAAGAATCTTATGTAAAGGTTTGGACCTTACATCCAATAACCAACTGTTGAAACTTTCAGAAAAGTTGTTGGTTACATGTTCACATTTTGAAGTATGATCAAATGTATATCTATCCCATTGGTGTAATGGAACATCTTAGAACCACTGATGAGCCTTTTTGTTATCTGATTCCATAATAGTCATGTACCTATGGTGATTATTATTCCTATATGACTTTGTTTCACCCTATGCTAATGTTTTCATATGAGTTCCCTTTTATTTCATCTTAAAATTCTCAAACATATGTCTGAAACAAAATCTATGCCTATTTGTTGAAAAAACCTCTTGAAGTGCTGGAACTAACCCCTTTTATCTATCACTAATGAAAGTCAATTGATTTGGATGCTCTAATAGCCTTTCCTTTATAAGGTTTAAAAACAATAGCCGATTTTTTTTGTTTCAGCATCACATATAAAAATAACAAGAGGATACATGCCATTGTTTCCATCAAGTGCCACTGCAGACATCAAAACTCCACCATATTTCCCCTTGAGAAAGCAGCCATCTAGACCTAAAAATAGCCTGCATCCATTCTTAAACCCCTCTAAATAATCATTCAATGAAAGACATCAATAACTAAAATCTTTATCTGTATCAGTTGCAACAACACCTATGGAGCCACTGTTCTTCCTCATAATTTGATGTATAAATTCAGGAGACCACTTATATCCATTATCATAAGAACCATACAACTTAGTTAAGGCTTTGGATTTACCTTTTCAACAAACCCAATAGCTTAGTATAACACCAAATCTGACCTGCAATCTACTCTTGATCTTGCTAGGCTGCAAGTGAGCATGTACCCTCTCTTATATCTGCCTCAATGACACTTGCAACCCATGTAGAGTTTTCCATTATGTTCATACCTGTACCAGTTCTGTTGACACAACTGTGATTAGCAACATACTTGGTAACCTTAATAGTATGCCCATCCCCTTGCCTATATCAAAACAAAACAAACCAAAATGTAATGTGATTAGTGAAAGCCCAATATATCATAAAACCAAAATATAAGATAAGACAAGTGGATTGAGATAAAATGAGCTTTACCTGTTAGCAAATAGTCTGAATAGGCAATTTGGGCCTCTACATTTGCACCTTAACCTGATTGGGTCATCTTTGGTCTTTACCACTTCAAAGCCATTGGCAATGCAATACCTAATTACAAATAATTTGTATTGAGACATTGTTGGCCATGTCATACTAACTTCAATTTCATCTGTATCACAAGTCCATTCCTTGACTTCCTCACTCTCTACATTTGCATACATGTCATCATATTTGTTGTGATCTGTTTTATACTCTTGATACCTCTCAATATCTTCTCCTTCCTAATCCAAGTCAGTATCAGGTTCTTCTCCATAATCTGCTTCATCCTTAGAGCATGATGAATTGCCACTATGATAGTCATCCTCTATTGGCAAATCATGTATGTTATGCTTATCCAAGTTTGTACTCTCAAGTATTACATCAAGTTCTTCTTCAGCAAAAGATCTTCCAAAGTTTCATGGTCATCGTCTAGCTGAACATAGTGCTCTTTAACCTGTCTCTTCTTGGGTGCAGGTGAAGGTTTCTTTGATGCAGTCTTCTTAGGTATTGACATATTCTTGGTAGGTGTAGCCTGTTGACTAGGCTGCTCAGTTGGCATCTGAGTTCAATCATGACTAGGTTCATGACTTAGATGCTCAATTGGCATATGAGTTGGCTCATGACTAGGCTCCTCAGTTGGCATCTGAGTTAGCTCATGACTAGGCGTCTGACTTGGCAAAAGTACATTGTCTGCTATATTGTCTTCTACATTGTCTTCTTGAGTTAACAACCCTTCAAGCAGTGGACAAATATGAACCTCTTCTCTTGGTTGTGTACTTGGCCCAACAACTTCATCATCAACACCATCTTTGATAACATTAAGTACTTTGCTATATGTGATAAATAAATGAACTTCATTTGGTATATCTTGATCTGACTCATTCCAAAACTTCAGCAGGTCTATATCATTATCAACATCATATATAAACCCTTTATCCAAGTAATGAAATAAGCATTGAGCACCATCTAACTCCTTAATACAATCATGCACACTCTACAACAGGTCTAATTGGTTCAAAAAGTCACCATCATATCTAGGCCGATGAATCTAAAACTTCCCATTGATGTAGCCAAACACATGAAACCCACCAGGAGGTTGTACCTTGGGCCAGTATCCATCATAATGAACATAGAAATCCTTTATACCATTTGCAACATTAGGACTACAAAAAAATCATATCCGAACACTTCAGAATCATAATCTAAATAAACAATAACCAAAAAAATAATAGAGCACCCAAAGAATATTATCATACAATCTTAAATGGAGTTAAATCAAGCACAAACAAACCAAATATTACAAAAAATCGAAATACGAACCATTATATACTTATTTGCGTCACAGAAACCTAGTTCAGGCTTGAAAAGGTAAAAAGAAACTCAATTGACAAAAAAACCTAGAGCATGATGAAATAAACCCTAGATACTTCAAACCGACATGATTCACAACATACCCATCATCGTAAAACAAACAATCATTAAAAGGAACAAAAAAATCGAGACCGACCCTAAGTTTCAGAAACTTACAATCGATGATTGGGGTTAAGATTCATCGTGAAACAACGAAAATGGACCACCAGCAAACCCTAGTTGTCTTTCTCTTCAATAAAACTCTGAGGATTTTGATCAAATCAGTGAATCACTGACTTTTAACGAGAACGATTTGGGGATTTTTTTTTTACTATCTCTCTCTGCAAGACGATTTGGAGATTTTTCCTCTCTGAATGATCTTCCCGCCTAGGTTATGGGGGTAGTTGAAGAGACAGACAACACATGTCTTCATAATAGGCTACCATCAAAAAGTGAAATAATCCTAACCGTTCAATCACTGACATAAATCTCAGTCATTTGATATATGGTACAAATCTACAACATGTATCTACCTTTTGTTTTTTATGAAAGGGTAGTTTTGACATATAATAAAAATTATACCACCCGTACATAATTTATATGTAATCTATTGGCCAGCTAGGAAGATAACTTAATGATAGGGGGTTTTACTAATTTTCAATCTAAAGGAGGTTTTCTTAATTAGCAATCTTTATAGGGAAGGTAACATAAAATACCCCTGTTTTAAACCCGTTATACATATTTACTAACTCACCCGTTGTGATCAAATTTTATGAATGCTTAGCTTATTCCATATCATTTAATGCGAATTGCGAAGAGCTAAATGAATAGCATTTGTGTAAATGAAATCTAGGGAAAACAAAAATCGTAATTAACTCGCTGATCTCCCCATTTTACAATCGAGAAACTCACTGGGGCAAATATGCGATTTCTACCTTATCCTTTCCTCTTTACACATAAAATAACGTACCAAAAGCAGTTTCAAAAGATAGGAGTGGTGGAAGAACTCTTCCAGTTCCAACGGCCATGGCCACCTTCAGCTTCAAGTCTCTGCGACAACAACAGCAGCACTTCCTCGGCATAACTCATAGTAAGTGCTGCTCATTTAAACATCTTAATTTAAATACCCATCACTTCCTTTTCCATGCTTTCACTCTGAAACACAAACTTCATCAAGAAATTTCCTCACTTTTTATCACAAAAGCAAGTATTAGTTGCAAATTAGAACCACAGATAGCTAATAAAAATGCAACACAAGTTATTGATTCTACAATTGAAAAGAAAATGAACTCTGGGTTATCTCCATTAAGGTCCAGAGAAGAAAGGGTCAAGAAAAAATCTAATTTTAATGCATTAGTGGAGGAGAAAATGGAGAGACAATATAGAAGAAGATATAGTGATGTTGAGTCTAGAAGAAAGAGAGAAATGGGTTCTGGGGTTTCTTCTTTTAGGTCTAAAGATGATGAAAAGGTAGAGATAAAACCTAAGAGAAGTAGAGGTAAAAAGATGTCTGATAAGAGTGAGGTGAGTGAGGAGAAATATCCTAAGAAAAAAAAGCTTGATATGGTGGAAGTTCAATTTCGAATTCAGCTGGATCAGTGTTCTAAAAGAGGGGATTTTTCAACTGCAATTGTTCTGTATGATTCAGTTCAGCAACAAGGGAATCTTGAATTAGGCCAGTACCATTATACTGTGCTTCTCTATCTTTGTTCTTCTGCAGCTGTTGGTGTTGTTAGCCCAATGAAAAGTGGGAATGATAGTAGGACTTTCAATATAATGAATGTTGGAGATGATGTTGCCAATGGAGGAGAAGAAATGAGTGAGAAGGAAGATTGTGCATTGCGGCTAGATGATAATGTCAAAAGAATTGCCCTTGCGAAGGGTTTTGAAATCTATGAAAAGATGTGCTCAGAGAAGATTCCATTGAATGAAGCGGCCTTGACTTCTGTTGCTCGGTTGGCAATGTCGATTGGTGATGGAGAAATGGCATTCCAGATGGTAAACAAAATGAAAGAACTTGGTATAAACCCCAGATTAAGATCGTATGGACCTGCATTATTCACTTTTTGCAACAAAGGAGATGTTGAAAAAGCATTCAAAGTTGAAGGACATATGTTGGAAAATGGGGTTTACCCTGAAGGGCCTGAACTTGAAGCACTCCTGAAAGTAAGTGTTGAAACTGGAACTGCGGATAAAGTCTATCATGTGTTGCAGAAACTGAGAAGCAGTGTCAGGAAAGTATCAGTTTCTACTGCAGATTTGATTGAGAAATGGTTTGGAAGCAAGGCAGCTTCAAGAGTTGGGAAAAGAAAATGGGATCAGAGACTGATATTGGAAGCAGTAAAAAATGGTGGTGGAGGTTGGCATGGTCAGGGTTGGTTGGGTAAGGGAAGTTGGGCAGTAAAAAGAACATATGTTGGAGCTGATGGTTACTGTGAGGGCTGTGGGGAGAAATTGGTTACCATTGATCTAGATCCAATTGAGACTGAGAACTTTGCTAAATCTGTGGCATCTATTGCTATGAAGAGAGAAAAAAACTCAAGCTTTCAGAGATTCCAAGTATGAAAAGGTATCCCTCAACTTTCGATTTCAGTTCGACTTTGTTTTATGGCTTTGATCAATTAGAGAACATGCTATTTGCAGAAATGGCTGGACTATTATGGACCTTTTGAAGCAGTGGTAGACGGTGCTAATGTGGGTCTTTTAACCCAAAAGAGCTTTTCAGTATCTAAGGTGATTTTTTTTTTGTTCCCTTTGGCTAGCTTCATTTCTCTTTTACCAGGGTCCTCACGTGCTCCACATCACACAATGAAAAGTGTAAAGGCTCAATATAACAGCACTTGTGAGGGGACATGTTGAGAATAGCCCCACATGGACAATGAGATCCTAAACCTTAAATATTATCAGTTGATGATCTTTGCTGTCTTTGCCCAAGTTGTTTTAAGATGGATATACACAAACTCAATAATTTCGTTATACAATTATGTATGTTTGTTACCATACTCTAAATTTTAGTCGCATTTCTAGGTGAACGCTATTGTCAATGGAATTCGCCAAAGGCTTCCTTCAAAGAAGTTGCCTCTGATTATTGTGCATCATAAGCGTATCCAAGGAGGCAAAATGGAAGAACCAGCAAACAAGAAAATTATAGAGAAGTGGAAGAATGCAGATGCAATCTTCACTACACCAACTGGATCAAATGATGATTGGTGAGCATATGATAGTTTTGGTCACACAAGGTTTACTTATTTTATTCTCCAAAAAAAGAGTTTACTTATTTCTGTTCTAGTTTGACACATCAGTGTATCAGTTGGTGTTCATGTATGCTTCATTTTTCTTTTTCTTTATCCTTCTCTATTCTCTCACTCCCCAAGATTAATAACCCATGCTTCAGGTACTGGTTATATGCAGCTATAAAGTTTAAGTGCTTATTGGTGACCAACGATGAAATGCGAGATCATATATTTCAACTTTTAGGAAACGATTTCTTCCCGAGATGGAAAGAAAGGCATCAGGTAGGTAACTTTGTTCACTGTACGAAGCTTTTATGTTCTCTGGATCATTTGATAGACTCAACAGAAAAAGAAAAAACTTTTAACTCTCTCTCTCTCTTTGCTGAAATTTCAAGTCTTACAGACGCAAACAACACTGTATCATTCTTGCACTGATCTGACAAGAAACATTTGAAGTTTTCCTCTGTATTAGTAATATTGAATATTTTCCTGATCAACTAATGCATTGCTATTTCACCCCTTCTAGTTTGCGATATCTAAGTAAACATGTAAATGAGCGAGTTTTGCGGGAACCCAAAAAACTATTTTAACATTTCCGGACTCTTTAGCATCTCTTTGATCTGTGTTTCTGACTTTCACTCGAAGAGATAATAATTTTCCATTTTATCTGTCAGATGAAAGAAAGGTTCTGAGTCTAATATGTTCTCCATTTATACGTGTAGCATTAACAATTCATATTCTGATTTTCATGAAGGTACATTTCAATTTCAGTGAGTGGGGTCCAGAATTTGAAATGCCTCCTCCTTGTTCTGTTGTTATTCAGGTCAGTTTCACTTCGTCCAAGCCTGCTTTAATGTAAGGAATGTTTGGAATAGAGTAAATAATTCATGTATTATCTCTTTAATGAGAAGCATAGATTCTGAAATACTTAATTTTCACCCTGTTGATACTTGGAGACCTATACCATTGTTACATAATTGCCCTGTTTTTTATGCTACAGGAATCAGAGTGTGGACACTGGCATATCCCGGTTGCATCAGAACAAGATTCAGAAAGGGATAGAACTTGGCTTTGTGCAACACGCATGCATGTTGAAAACCAAGATTTTCCCAAAAGACATGAGGGTAATCACTAGAACCAACTTGCCAATATCATTCTCCCTCGCTCTCTCTCTCTCTGGAGCATGGATGGACTATGACTTTCTTATAGGTCACGAGTTATATGGGACTTTTTTGCACTTGGTTCTGTGACACTTTTGGTTTTCAGTTTTTAACACTTCCACTTCTTTTACTGTGAATTTGCACAAGAAATATTTTAAAGAAAACCCGATCAAAAGTTCTGTTTTTTCCGTTAATGAAGTGTGATATTAGTAGTTTCTTGATACAGTTTACCTACCTGTTTTGGAAGAGTCATGAGGAAATAACTAGTAGTTAAAGATGAGTTCTGAGTCCAGTATCTAGCCAAAGCTGGGACTTGAAGTACAATCTGTCACAACATTTCCGTCAGAAATCTTAACTATGGTTTTTGATCAGTACCCATGTAAGTGCAGGCTCTATCTAGAATGAAGCTGGCTAAGTGGCCATAGAATTCTGCCGAATAGTATCTTTTTGTTTTGTTTCGTTGTTATTTTCCTTTTTATTATTATCCTAATTGCTCTATCAATCATTAACTGCCCCTTCTTTACTACCATATCGTAAGATGGTCTTTAGTTGCTTAACGCCATTTCGTAAATCATCTGGTTTGCTTGGTCTAATGTCATATCTTGAAACAGATGCACATCTTCCTAACAACATGAAGAGCAAATCTCCAAGTAAAATCATGAAGCAGCCGTCGTCAGATCATGGTGAAGGTTCAAAGATACATCAAAATACTCGACCGCCTCCTGCACAAGCAACCTACAGGAACCTTAGAAATATTCTATCAGCTTCGCTTCTATCAAACTATCAAACCCCTATTTCTGACATTGAGGATGCTGAGAAACTAAGTGGCTGCACAATTGACTTCCAAATTTGAATGATGCCTCATTTTATTCAAAGCACAGATCTTAATCTTCCATGAAGAGCAAATTTGAAAAAATTGTATTGAAGAAAGCTCGCTTAGTAGCATTTAGTGTCGTACTAGCCTTGCTATTAGATGTAAATTGAGTTCAAGCTGTGTAAGAATATTATTTCTGGAGATGCTTTTCCTCTTGTTCTGTCTCATAGGTAGGACAGCTGGATTGCAAACATCAATGAACTCAAATGGGTTTCCTACTGTAAATATAGAGAGCTTCCATTTGATTCTGCATTGAGATGCCAACATTCCTGATCTCCTCCATTGATTCTTACTAAATGTATCAATTAACCTAAATTAACTTGTACCAATTCTGTAACTATTTGTTGGCATTATATTTCATCATTGTCAAATGTTGAATTTTCATTTTTATGTTTTACTTTATACTTCTATGATAGTATAACTTTATACTTCTATGATAGTATACATTTCTCTTTTTACCAGATATGTAGTACTAATGACAGATAATGTGTATGAAGAGAGATTAATACGGCGAAAACTGTGAGTTCACGCACTTGCACCTGTATCACGGACAGGAGTCTTTTGCTTCACCTTTGCCATGTCTACAAGGTCACCAAACAGCTTATTATCCCCTGAATGTGGCTTTTTCATCGGTGGCACGTATGAAGCGTAGTCCCTTGTAGAGTTGTCATCTCGCATGGAGAGACCATGCATACCCTGGTTGATAAACTGAACCCCTTGACTATGATCATATCCATATCCACCTTGGAACTGCTGGTTGTTCTGTTGCATCATCTGTTGATTCATCTGGCTACCATGTACTTGATGAGGGAGCATGACCATCATTTGGTCTCCTTGGGTTGAATATGGAATACCAACAAGTTGGTTGTTCTGCATTGCCTGATAATTGATATTCGTCATCTGGCCATCCGCTATTGGTCGAATGTACATCCCAACCATGTTACCATTTCCGATTGGATAGGAATGAGTTGCACCAGGCATTTGTTGTGTGTGTGTGACCACCAATTGAGTGACTTGTAGCTGCTGAGGCTGTTGATGATATCCCACCAGCTCGTTGTTGTCTGTCGTTTCAGTTTCCCAAGGTGGTCGTGGCAGGGTACCACTGCTTTCATAACTTCCGCCTGTTGCAGATTCAAAGGGTGAGCCCCCGGAAAAATATGAAAGTAATTAAACAAGCGAAAAGGAAAAACAAACAAAAATAAAATAAAATTGGAGACGATCATATATGTATGAAATGGCAAGAGGACAGAAGTCGGTCCCTATATTTAGTAGAGATTTAGGAAAAAGTTACTCCCGGTCTGCCTAAATGAATAGCATACCGTAATGAGGTTGCGGCTGCTCATTGTAATGTCGTGGAGAATTTCCATTTTCGTTTATGTAAAACATTTGTTGCTGATTCTGAGACCGTAGCATAGACAAGTGCGGTGACATTTGTTCAGCCGGATAGTTTGGATGAGAATAATAGAAATCTGGTGCTGTCTGTGAAAACAATCCTGCAAGAACAAGAGCGTTGTTCGGCTGAGATACTGCTGCGCCGTTTGGCTGCTGTTGTTCATTATCATTCACAGGAACGATTGCTAGTGAGTTCTCTTTTGTTGGTTCTTCGCATGCATTTGATGAGCCAGGATCTTCAAAACTGAGAAGGTCCATGATGGGACCTGGTGGTGGTTGATTTGCTGCATTTATACTTGCACTCGGCCTGCATTGATAAAATATTACTCATTAGTGTCTTTCAATTCGATGTATCTATAAGGAAGTTTTAAAAAGATTTTAAGTAATGTGACCATTACCCCACATCTTCCATTGTAACAGTGAGATCCTTAATATCCATTAGTGGCGCATCTGGGTCAGGCTTCTCAATTTGTACAGCCGTTCCTGAAACCATGCTCTGGTACTTTGCTAGTATTTGATGTAAGTCATCGTTCAGTGATAGTCCTCGACGAATAAGCTCTTCATCCCTAAACAGATAACATACATTCAGCCAAAAAGATTCCAATTAATGTCCCATTGAACAAATACTTCACTTATTGTCCAACTTGGGTAATAATTGAGTGAAGATACTAAGAAATTGAAACTAAAATCATCATGGGTTGTCCAGTGGATAGCGGATGGTGTTAGTGTACTAAGAGCAAAAAGGTATAGCAAGGAGATAAAATGTCAAATAGTTCAAAAATAAATAAATATTGGTATTCCTCTATGCGAAAAGAAACTTAAGCAAGAGTCTTACGAAGCTGTGTTGATAAGGTGTACTAATCTCTGCTTGTAAGAACGACTTTGCGCAACCAGATCAACAAGCACGTCCTGTTTGAGCCCCTGCTCAGTGACCAACTGAGATGATCAGAAACTGTATAAAAACTGCAAGCGGATATGCTTAGTGCAGAAGAATAAAAGTTAGCCGAACGGTGTAATAACTCGGTTGTGCGGCTCTAAAGAAACCAACTAGTAGGAAAAAGAACTTCATTTCAGCATTTTTTTAATAGCCCAAATTGTGCGAATGTTCGATCAAAACCTAGTAATGCAATACCTGCCTCACTTAGAGGACTAGTATGCATAAGCCAATGTTTACAATAAGTTATATATAGTGTATTGCAGTAAAAGAATCACCTCTTTATCAGCGGGATCTAAAGCACTTAGCATGTCTGAGAGGATATCTATGAGTGCGCTCACGTTTTGAATATCTGTCAGGCTAGAAAAAGCAACGCAAGTTAAGAAATCAGCTGCACTGATAAGCCAACACATTCTACTTAAAAAAATCAGGTTCATGAAGATTTTAAACATTTCAACTTTCAATAGGATGGGAAGTAAAACATTCTGACAGATCTTTCACTTTAGATACCAAAAAGCCAATTATCTATTGGAAAATCATGAATAACACATGCATTTATGTAATACCAATTCATTTGGTAGCTCTCATATCTAAATTAATTTGAACAGGGTCCAAGAGCTCATATGTCTACCTCAAGGTTGGAAATTCAGAATCGGATGAAGAGTCAGTTCCTTGATTTTGTGAATCTGATGTAGTTGGATGCGTTCGCGTAGTTGTATACATGGGTAAGGGCATGTCAGAGTTCTTAGCAAATACAGGTCCACCTCCACGCTGAAAACAGAAACAGATAATTTATCGTCCAAGTAAACATAAAAAAGAAGAAAGTAAAAATCACAATGCGGTCTTGGCATTAAGAACCATTTCTAGATACCAAATCATAACCATACCTCAATATCACACTGTGAATCATAATGTTGTGGATGTCTGCGCCTTGCATTACCGATAACTTCTTTCCATGTCTCAATTACGGAGTCTAACTTATCTGAGACAGCTTCATTATACTGGACAAAGCATGGAACATAAAACCTTTTAGTATAATTACACCGAACTCAAACAAAGCTTTGGTCCAAATATTGATTGTCAAAGATATGTCTTTCCAAACCTTCTTTGTTCCTAGCTTAACCAACACAAGATGAATTTTTTTTTCCACGATATGCATATGGACAAAATTTCCGCAGTTCTTTAAAACTGTATCCAGAAGCTGGTATAGCAAAACAGAACAAGTATAACCAAATCAGTAGTCATTCATTTGAAGTTATTTGTGCTAGAATGCTACAATTGCCGCGGAACTTTGAAACTCTACAGGGACGGGTTGTAAGAGGAGAAATATCGATTTAAAAGAAAGCAACGTTTATGGTAAATTGCTTATGTAGGTATGGCGATGTTTGGAAACGACCATTGTAACACGATCAAGACATTGAATACAAACACGGATAAAGATGCATACTGTAAGAGCAAGAACTTTGACTTTCGGATTTTTACTTTTAAGCCGCTTCTTAATGCCTCTAACGATATCCTTGATTTGCCTGTTGAACCAAAAATGACAGTGAGAATATTGATCGAAACAAGCATATTGCAGTAGCAGATGAACCCTCAGGAAAAATTTCCATACAAAAAACTCGGCAAACACGTATTCAGCGTTGTTCAGAGCGCAAAAGCGAATGAGTGAATGCTGAACATTTGGAATATGTAAACTGAAATTCAGCATCTCATCAAATTCTATAGGAATATGAACTATCATTTGTGCATTCCGACTTCGTTGAAACGGGGTTCTAAAAATTGACAATCGATTCATTTACAGTTTTGCATAAGAACCATTTTTAATATACAAGAAAATACGCAGGTTATAATAGAGAAACATCCATCCCACTATGGGGACTTGGTGGGTGGCGACCACCTAATCTCCACGCCTAATGCCTACGCCCGAGGCCTGCCCGTTTGCCTGCCAGCTTTCGAAACGTCTAAACCGCTTATCATCAATTCATGCATTATCTTGCACAAAAGTGGTGCAAGAAAGATATCGCAAAACACAGAATATACAACAGATATTGAGCAATGAATTAACCAACACATACAAAATCTCTAGAATCATAAGAATTAATATTAAAACCGAAACCAAGAAATTAAGTTTCATTAAAAAGAAGAAGAAGAGGGAAATGAGAATCATACGTAGCATCGCGATTCATTAAATCACAAATTTCAACATTCATTGCCCAATCAGGACCAATCAATTTATCACTTGTTGCTCGATCAACCAAATGATGCATCATTTTTCAAATAATTTCTCAATTGTCAATAAAATCGTCAAAGAATTTCAATCTCCTCTCTAAAATTTCTATTTCTTTTCTTTTCTTAATTTTTGTTTCATGTTTTCTCTTTCGTTTTTGCAAAACAAAAACCTCTCGGATTTTCCGATCCCATGTTTCTTTGGATATATGGCTAACAAACTGCATGGATGGTTAAAGGGTGGGCAAATTTTTGACGTTGGATATTGCACTGAAGCTGCTCTTTTTGGGTATGGGCCGTATGGCTTTGGATGACCCCATTTTGAGCGGTCTATGTACTAGCAAATGACTGGTGTTATGCATAAAGAGCTGTATGTACTAGCTAATAACCAGTGCTCTGCGCACAAAGGAGCGGAGAGCTTTGTCTATCCGACGTGCTATGAAAACCATGCAACATAGTCCAAAATTAGCACATTTTCGTTTGTTTTTCCGTAAAATTTGCAGCTAAGCATCGTGTAAGATGTGCAATGCTTAAAATTTTTGACTTATCAAAAAAAAAAAAAGAAGCAATGCTTAACATTTGAAGAACTAAGTGGGTTCTGTAACACAATTAGATAATTGTTAAAACTACAAAAGAAAATGTGAAAAATTGGAAGTTGACTTCAGCAATTATTATATCAATATATCAATTGAGCTATCTATTCTGCTGTTCTCACGTTGATTGATTCCCTATCCTGGTACACTGAGAAATCGCATGCCACAAGGCTCAGTAAGGAACAGGTACCCGTACTGACGTAGGACCAGATTTCATATCCTCCAGAATAAGATTATGAAGTGCCAGTGCAATCGGACCTTCTTTGCCTGCGGAAAAAAATTAGGCAAATCATTCCAGGTACAAAGTAAATCATTCCTTGTAGTATCTCGATATAAACAGAGTGTCAGAACAAAATATAATTCGAAACTGAACATCTGTTTACCATATAGAGAGCACAAGGATTTGCAATAAAGATCTTACCGTCGCCAATGACCTGATCATCCCACTGCACCACAGGACGCACAAGAATCCCACTTCCAATAAGCATCATCTCCTTGGCTCCCTTTCCTTCTTCCACAGTGATATTTCCCACCCTGATTCCAGCAATTATTCCCTTCTGCACAAGCCCCTCGGCAAGAGCCAAAACTCTTTTAGCCGTGCACCCACTGAGTATTTTGTCAAAGTATGGCACCAGAAGATCGTTTGCTTTTGAAACAAAAGCTGCATTCATGTTTGGTCCCTCTGCAACAAAACCATCATCATCCAACCATATTCCAGCAAAAACACCTTTTTCTTCAGCTTCCATCTTTGAAAGCACATTCGGCAAGTAATTGACGCTCTTCACCGTGGCAAATTGGGGTGGTTTAATTGGTATTGTTGAAGTTGACACTTTAACGCCTTCTTGAAGGCGAGGACTTTGATCCTGGAACACAATAGCATACATAGAGGATTGGTGACAGCCTGATGGAGATAGTTGGAAATCACCTGGTCCGGCAGAGAGCCAATACCGTAGAGATCCTTCCCTACATTTTGATGCTGCAACGGTTTGTATCAGGATGCTTCTCATCTGTTCTCGGTTAAAAGGGAGGTTAATCTTTGCGTTGGTTGCTGACCTTAAGCAACGGTCAAGATGCTGGTCTAGCTCGTAAAGATGTCTAAGATGGTGAAAAAACATTACAGAAATTAATTAGTGGTTACGACGAAGTAGAGAAACAAGAAATTGACTAAGTAAAAGATTGTATTACTCTATGACTGAACATGAATGTAAGTACTTGTTTAGTTGGAGAATTCGTAAAACACTAAAATTATCCATACAAAAGATGAGAAACTAGTTTACTGTGAATTATTTCACAAGCAAAAACAAAGTGGGAAGATGTGGAGATATGCGCACCGGAATAATAAGGCACAATACGTGTGTGTTTTATCATGAACTTAATTCCTAACTCGACCACAAAAAGCTATGTTAAAATTACATGTAATTGTGGGAAGAAATATCTTTCTCACTTCCACAAAAGCTAATCAAACAAAAATTGCAAATTCACAAAGCAAGTTTCGGACTCCTTGCGCTAGTAATATGCAGTAAATATGTAGATGATGGGTAAAGTAACCAGGAGAGGTTCAATTCTTACCCATCCATAATCGCTGCTGTATCAAAAACGCCATGTCCTCTATGAACGATGTGATCGTCCATGGGTATGACCATCGCGGAAGAATCAGTTGTAATTCCACCAACAACACTAGAATACATAGCCATGTAGTTCTGCTTACTTTCATGATTTCCTCTATAAGCTCTTAGCTTTTCGATAACCTAGTACATGTGCATTTACCTTTATTACTAAAAAACACTAATTAAAAATAAAAAATTGCACAAAAAAGAGTATAAAAGCAGGTAATTAAGATAAAAGAAAATAGAACCTCCGAAGATGAGAGAAGAGGAACAGCATCATGAATTACAGTGTTATTTGTTGTATACTCTGTTTGATCAGAACTCTGAACAACCTTGATGGGTATTTGAAGTGATTTTCCATGAGTTCTAAGACTAAAATGACGAAGCCCAACTCCATGAAATGCAAGATTTTGTCTGGAATCGGAAGAGGAAAAATATATGATTTTGGAATGGTTTGATAGGGAATTTGATGTGGGTTTTTGTAGATATGAAGGAATTGTAGCCATTGATGAGTTTAAAGTTAAACTAGTTGATCAAAACTTTTTTTTTTCGTTATCTTTAAAGAGGAAGATCATACCAACAATACTGAATTTGATGAAGGACAATGATTCGAGTGTAAAAGAAAAAATAAATAAAATAAAAATAGAAAAAACCGGGTGGGTCGGGATTTGGAGTTTGTTCTTTGACTAAAACAAATTTTCAGGTAAAGACGAATTGGCTGGCAGACTATAGGAATCCAAATAAATTTGCATACCAGAGAGCATCTATTATTTTATTTTTATTTTTGGATTTGGCCATTTTTACTGCACACCTATTTAGAAACTCGTTTGCACCCTTGTTAGCGATTTAAAATTAGGCAAACGTATAAATATTATATAGATTTGTAAAATTCAAATTCGGATAATTGTTTATAATTCGAAAGTAATTTGAAACAGAATATATACGTGTATAATTTGTTTTAGATATTTTAATTTAACACAGAAAATTTAGCAAAGTATTCATAATCTTAAAAGACTAATTTTTGTATATGTGTAGGTTATATGGTGAAAAAAAATAACAATTTAACATGAGTTTGTATAGTAACAAAAGATTCTATGGTTTAAAAGTGTTATATATTAAATATATGCATAGATAATCGACATTCAAAACATGAAAGAGTGGTTTGATGTCTAGTTAGCAATTTAAAATTCGAAAAACATACGAAGCAATAAACATACGAGTATTATTTAGATTCGTAAAAGTCAAATCCGGTAAAAAATTCGTTCTATGGTTCGTAATTCGACGATAAATCGAAACGATATACATATATGTATAATTTGTTTTTGAGATATACATTCGACGCATGCTAAATAATAAGAAAATAAATTTACTACAAGCCCATAGGATGGTGACATGATTTTACGATCTTATTTACTACTCATCAACAAAAGAGTGGAACAGTGTGTGCATTGTCTAATAGTCTCGGAGATAATGGTTCGAATCTCCCTTGGAGCGGGCCTAGTAGCTATTTGGGGTTAAACTAAGACCCAATCTCAGTCGGATTGATACGAAAAGTACAAATACGGAACGTATAATTCACGTACAATTTAGAAACTTTAAAAAACACACGTATCAGATTTGGAGTGCGTTTGATACGGAAAAATTCATGAATAATACGGCGAATTGCTAACTAGGGTTAAATGTATGATTGATGTGTTGAATTGTCACATGTTCAATTTCCTTTGATACCATTTTTGGGAAAAAAAGTTAAAACACTGAGTCAACGGACTTGACTGGAACAAACTCAACAGAATTTGTTGAGCATATAATTTAGATTCGCAAATTATTCGCGTATTATCCAACCCCCGCATCAATTCGGAATAATTCATAAATAATACGGTGAATTACTAATTAGGGTTTGGACTGCTATCCCACTTTAGAAAATATTATTTATAGTCTTTCAAACCGTGAAATCAGTGGTTAAGCCAGTATCTTAGTCCATTTTTCTCATTTAAAATGACTGAAATATCGTTAACAAATGCTAACCAACTACCATAAATCCTAAGCAAATCCTAAGTAATTTATAGCTTGAAGCTTCAAAATCCCGCGAAGTGAATACATAATTAGATCAATTTTAAATTTCTGATTACAATTTATCCAACATCACACACCAACTCTTGGTCGGAGCCAATCAATATACAAAGCAACACAAATGGAGCCAATACGTCAAAAAGTACAGTCAACCATTAATCTCACAAAAAACTTTATAAATCTTCTCCTTTGTGGTCCTAATGCCGACTTAAACCGACTTAAACCAATTTACAATGCTCATATTCAATTCAAATATACATCAGCTAAAATAATGCAATACCAAAATCATTATACTCACACCAACCGTTTAAAACCATCTTTTTAAAATAAGAGCAAGTCATGTGGGGAAGTGCAATATACACATTTGTGCCAGGTGGATGGAAAAATCCATTTTTGGGTAGTGGAAAAATGGTTTATCGACTCAGATTGAGCCGATCTTAGCAGCTACGACAGCGATTACATTTTAATATCACCCCAACGACTATATTTTCTTTTACGTATATATATCTCCTTCCATTCACCAATTTCAAACACACTCAACTTCTATCCATTCTCTATTTTCATAAAAACATCTTCCAATTTCTTAATATATTACTTATTTTCAGTCGTTTCATTCATATGGACCCTAATTTGGAAAATAGAGAAATGCACATATTAGAGGAAATATTTTTTAAAAATAAACAAAGGATTATACAATAGTTGGATCAATGAATGCAGATTCAGACGATCATAGAACGATGACCAACACTATGACACAATTATACACATGGCAAATACCACGAGCTCCAGAACCAAGAGTCGTATTGAGAAGAAGATATACGTGGAGATTTCGAGAGGAAGGAAAGGACATCAACAAATGATGTGTGATTAATTTATTTATAGAAGTGTGTAATCTGATGAAGATTTTCAATGTCGCTTCCGTATGCCAGAACACTTGGTCATGCTGGTTATTGAAAAGCTTTGTCGGGTAAACCCTAAATTCAACTATCAATTTGATGCACTAAACATACGAGGAGATAGTCTTGGACAAAAGGTCATTGCAGCCCTAAGGATTCTAGATTATGGTATGCCTGTGGATGCCTGTGATAAGTACATTCGTATGGAGAAAACAATAGTGTACGAAAATATCATAATGTTCTGTGAAACTGTAGTCAACCATTTTGGTCCACGTCTTTTACGAAAACCAGCGCAAGATGATGTCGACCGACTACTAGTTGAAAACAAGAAGAAAGGCTTTCAAGGAATGCTAGGTAGCCTTGGTTGTATACATTGGGTGTGGCATGAATGTCCTTATGCTTGGAAAGGTCAGTATAAGGGCCATTACACAAAACCAATTGTAGTTCTGGAAGCGACACCTTATCATGATTGTTGGATATGGCATGATTTTTTTGGATCCTGTGTTCGAATAACGACATCAATATTTTGTATAAATCGCCTTTGTTTAAAGAACTGAAGTACGGAAATGCTCCAACTGTAAAATTTACCATCAACGACAATAACCATAACATGAGGTATTTTATGAATGATGAAATTTATCCACAGTAGTCAACTTTAGTTCAAGCTTACGCTCAGATACCCCAAGCCGAGGACCACCGTGATAGAAAGTATTTCAATGGGAAGTAGATGACGTGTAGAAAGGATGTCAAACGAACATTTGGAATTTTGAAGAGGAAGTTCCATGTAATTTGTGGATCATGCATATCGTTCGTTTAAACCAATATAAATGGATAAGGTTATGCTCACCTGCATCATTTTGCATAATATGGTAATCAAGGAGTCCCGACAGGATCCCAGTTGGACAAGTTATCCAGATAAATATTTGAGGAAAGAAGTTCAACCCTTCACGGTGTACCCACAAGAGAGTATAAAATGGTAGAAGAGAGAATTCAAAACAAAGTTTTACATTTAAGGCTAAGGAAGGATCTCACTGCACACTTGTGGGCTGATTTTGAAAGAAGAAACCCTCACATGATTAAGTTTTTTATTTTTTTTTGAACTTTTTGGTTATTATTTAAATAATTTTATTTCTTTTAACGAAACTGATTTGTGTAACTTGACTTAAACAAACATTGAAATTGAAATCAAGGATCAAATTGGTAAAAAACCAACATTGAAATTGAAATTGAAACTAATGATTAAATTGAATTTAAAACAAAGGATTTAAAACTAATAACTAAACCAATGTAATGACATTATTGTTATCATCATCTAAGGTGTACTCCTCCTCATCAGAATCAACATCAACTGAGATTGGGCATTGTTGTGCCTTCCGTGCTTGAATTTCACCAATTTCATCTTGCCAGAGTTGTAGTTGTTCCCGATTCATTTTTGTCGTGTCCATTCCCATGATTCCTTTCATGTGTACATTAAAAATATTCTTTTCAAGCGCCTTACGACCTTTCTACATTTCTGTAGCCAATTTCTTACGCTCTACTATTTTAACAATATCATACTTTTCTTGTTTTTCAAAAAATTCTTGAAAGTTGATTTCTGCATTTGATGATTGTACGACATCTTGAGTTGCCTTTCTGTTCCTTTTTGTTTTTTTTGTTTCCTGGTCCATCATATCTTTCTGCATTTCCATTAGCATTAAGATTAGAATTACCATGCAGGGTGATAGGTGCTTAATCTACATGTTTTTAGTGTTATTTTTATTATTCACTAGTGGAAAATGAGCTATTTGAGACACAATGGAACAACACAAAATTTGGTATTGGTGAATTAGGGTTTTGACAAGCTTCAAATTTCTAAGCTATACTAGGCCTCTCTCACTTATATCTTCGTGTGAGGCCTCACATACAATTTTTCGGGCTCAGCAACATACATTTGTATTTATTTTATTCTAGTTTGCTAGATTCATCAACTAGTCAAGCAAGACATATTTATTCTAGTATTCTAGACTCATCATCCAATCAAGCAAGACATATTTATTCTAGTCTTCTAGACTCATCAACTAGTCAAGCAAGATATATTTATTTTAGCCTGTTGGACTCATCAGTCTAATCAAGCAAGACAAACTCATCAGTTGGTCAAGAAAGACAAGTATTTAGTCAAGAGACCCATTGAGCAGGTCTCAATTGATTTAACACCAGTAGTGCTTAATAGTTCAATATTACATGAGACATCAAAATGTTACAAATGGGGGGTGGGGGGGTGGGGGGTGGGGGTATTCATTAGGATTTTGGTCTGGCAGTCTACGACATGTGGTGCAGCAGTGAACCCACTAAAGAGAAATTCTGAAAAGCTCGATACCAGTTGAGTAGAGAAGTGGCAAGTTGAATAACCAACTATTCAACAACAATTGAAGTGGAGAGCAGTTGTCAACACCTTCTCCATCTTCTCAATTTCACCACTACTTAACCATCAACAGTTTCTTCCAGAGAAGAGGTTAGGTGGTTACAATAGACATGATATAAATAGATTCTCAATCTATTGAACAAAGGAGAACAAGTTTTGACAATTGAACAAGGCACGACAGAACAACAAGTCTGAAATCCGATAATTCGAAGTCTAAGCCTAATACAGAGCAACTCAATCATTCAATCTCCTCAAACATAGAAATTGTTCATAGCTATTCACACCAATTACATCCTACAGTGTTTGATACTCTGACCTCAACCTTCTCTTGCTTCCCTCCCTAAGACCGACCCTTCTCATTCTCATTTTATGACTGAAGCAAGAATGGAAGGCCGTTGCTTAGGTTAGGCTAGGATTGTAAAGATTGATCTCTCGAATCTAAACAAAGTACTTTAACAGTACAAATGTTCAAGGATTGACGAATTATCACCTACTCACCACACTTTCTCCTAAACTACTATTCAATTCGTTTTTCCCCACAAACAGTAGTGACTAAAAATTATTTGGTAAAAGAAGTTGTATTGTTGTGAACATTTGCTACTAGAATAGGCATACCAAGCACATGTATATTAGTCAAAAATATCTTATATAAACTGAAAAAATAATATGGTATATAATATTCACCTATATAGGTGGGAGTTTCAAACAGAAAATGTGGATATGATTATCCTTCATCTTTTTATGGAGCCTCTCAGCGTTGATCTTTTCAAATGTGATGCAGAAGCTAGTAACTTCTGGAAGCAAGTTCCTTTCAGCTTTAACATGTTCAACCTAGAATACAATAACTAATCAGATAACCATAGCATGCCATAACAGAATCCATAACGATTTTAATTCATTTATCATTTAAGTATTTTCGAAGGATGAACCTATGTACATGTATCTATGTGTCCATGCATCATTAATAGATATGCACATAATATTGGACCACAAGTTAAGCTTAATTGACTAGGTGAACAATAATGCATAATCTAGTATGATTTGCATGACATTACATCACAAACTCATACACTAATCATTCAGCTTTCTTCGCTGGAGCTGCTTCACAAACCACATATCAACGTGTTTGTCTTTCTACTCCCTTCAAATATAAACCACCTAAAAAAGAAAACCATGACAATTATTCGGTCTATTTTTCCTTGCCATAAACACACACACACACCAAAAACTGTGAAGGAAAAAGTTGAATCCATTAGGATTGAAACTGAAAGTGATATTTTACTAACAAAAAAGAACTTTAGTTAGAAATTATTCATGAAATGAATGAGTATCCAATACCCACTTCTAGGTTCTTGTCAACACTCTCACTTCCCAGAAGCAAGAATAAATGCTCAACACTACCAACAATAATCTTCTTATTTATTTTTAAAGTATAAGAAACAATTAAATCGTTTATTCACTTCTACTTCATCCGCTACTCATATAGAGTTCGGAAAATGGCATGGGAACCAGACCAAAAATATAAATATCGTTAAATCGTTTTATTCTGCCTTCCATGAACGTTTGGATGAAATTTATTCTATGTTTTGTAAGTGATTTAAGGAATTCTTCAAAGTGCACACCGACAATCATAAAGGCCGCAAATGGAGAGGCTTAGCGTTTAGATTCGACAACATCAAAAGGGATATGCGAGAGTATGGTTCACAACCATCATCCCTAAGCTCCTCGTACAGAAAAGGTGAGTAATTCGACGTGTTTATTCCTATCTCATCATTTTTAATGTTTGCATACTAACTTGTAATTCATTTAATTTCAGGTTAATCAATTTGCGATTCTATGAAAAATACGAAATGGAGAACGATGGTTTATGCACATGAAACAATACACCGTGTTGAGGTGATGTGCTTCGAGATTTATTGAAGATATATTAACATCTGAGATGATAAACTACACATATTAACCTATGTAACACGTTAATTTTTTAAACAGATAAAATTTTTCTTTATGAAAATACAACACAATCGTCCTATATTAGAATTAATATCCCCCGATTATGTCGACTAATGTGATAAGACTTCTATACAAGAAAGAGGTACAATAGGCCTATATGGAAATCTACATCCCCTAATCATTGTGTTCTTCATAAATGAAAAACATAAAACTGGAATCGACATACATGGACCATCTTATCCAGTTTGATGTTATTGTAAAAATTTAATTTTTTGCATGTTTTTAGTGGTTAATTAACACTAGTTAATTTCACATCTAACATAATTATTTAACTAATAAAATTAATTAACACTAATTTTTCAGGAATAAATTATTTATTAATAAAAAAAATGAATAAAGATCTTTCATAATAATTTAAAAATGACCGTATTTTTTTTATAGTACGTCTGGATTTAAAATAAACTTAAAAATGGGTAAGTTATTTAATCTCCTCTTTTTCTTTTTTTCAGAAAAGACTAACAAACCGAAGGAAACAAGCTCGAGAATCGGTTATAAACTTCTATTCGTATATGTGCAACTTCACGTGAATCTAGAAAACATCCTTGTTCGTCCTTTGCTAATTGTCCCAAAATGCACCCCCAAAAAACAATCTAAACACCACGGTGACACGATCTATGTTAAATTGTTTAGTTGGTGACACAAATGAAATACAAAACAGGGATGTTGTATTTCTTGCTTCAAAGTTTGTTTAAGACTTTTTTTGAATATTTTTTTTAACCCTTCCCAATTAATTGATTTGTACAAATAAGTATATGAAATAGTTCCTTTAACAACAAAATTAATTTCAAAGTTTACACCCCTTAATTCATCAAGAACACGTAATAAGAAGATTCTGACTATGCTTTATGAAAAGTGACAAAAAAAAAAAAAATTTAATGTGTTGATTAAAGTGGATTTGTGTCCATTGGAGATATCTGTTTATCTCCAAAGGATACCATCAACAGACACCATGGTGTCTAATATGAAAGAACACATCTATTCAATTTTAAACTAAAACTGAATTAGGTTGATTACATCCCAGGAGGGACCGACGATTAACCCGTCATAGCGGCAAACAAATTGGGATCTTATTGAAATATCCAATTATCAGGACTTGCTTAAACTTTACAGTAACAGCCTGTTTCGTTCACTTATGACTTGCTTAAACTCTGTAGTAAAAGCTTATTTATGAACTATCAGCTTTCAAGCATTCAATAATAAAAATTATGAGAATCTTTGTATTCTTGGTTTTGAACCAATGCTTGTACTAATAATTAACAAAAGATTGGCATTAATAAACTTGAACATGAAGAAATGACAAAACCTTTTGATCATTTTCTCCAATCTTTCTTGTGATAAATTAATTTCTATTGGGTCAAATAAACTATGAAAAGCAATTGAAGCCCAAAAGTGAACCCTAGAAAGTAATAGTTAGGCATCTGATCTGGCTATCTACCATTCCTTACTAACCGACCCAAAATCTACAAACGGAACAGGGTAACAAAATTATCTGAAGTCTTGTTAACGTATAACTTAGTATAAAAGCACAGTTAAAGGCTTTTACGAATAAATTATCTGAAGTCTCCCATTAAATGTGACCTTTGGTGAGCGGTTCTAAACGAACGTTTCGAACCTCTGAAGAATCGATTACATGTTCCACATTAGTATTATTCTACCGGGATTGAGAAAATTCTCCCTCGAATATACAAGATCACTACCTGAATTATTTTCATACAAAATGTTTGGGGTAAAATATCAGACGCAAGGATTTGACTTGGCAGCTCTGAGTTGTAAGTAATGGTTAAAGTTAATCTCTCACCGACATAACAATTCAATGACTGATGAAGCTATCTTGTCTTAGTCTATAACAGAGATTAACAGAGATTACCGATTAGTGAATTGGTATGCAAAAACTACCATGGTGTGATAGATAATTCATGCAGTTAGAACAGTAAGAATGTAATTTGTTATTTTAATAGGGTGTTTTGATATCAAAAGCTCTAAAAATAGAAATCAATGCCAAAAATCAAAAATAAAATAAAAAATTAACTCTTTTACATTTAATAGTTATTTTGAAATTATACATCCAAATTACTCGGTGATTATTTTACTTCTACATGTAAAATAAATTCTTAATTACTATTCAAAACCATTTAAAGTGTGGTTGGGTTGGAAATTGTGTACAGAAAGATCGCTCAAGACCATTTAAAGTGAATAGAAAGCATTAAGTTTGAACTTTTGGTCCCATATGGCTTAAAATGGGTTACTTCTTTGAATGAAAGGTTAAAATGGGCATCCACAATGGTAAGACCAAACCCAAAGATCAAAAAGTAAAATTTTTACTCTTTAATTCGGTCTAAAAACAACGGGTTCAGCACTAAAAATGATCGGGCGGTGGTCTAGGATAACGCTTGTTGTTGGGCGGGCGTCTAGTGTACTCGCTTGTTGAGACGGGCGGTTGTCTAGTATAACGCTTGCGTGAGGCGGACATCTGGTCGAACGCTTGATGTGGGGCGGTAACAAAGATTACGCCTGATGATAGACGGACTCCTAGACGCACACCCCAAAGACGGGCGCTTTACTAGACAAACGCCTGATGAAGCGGTTTCCTAGCATTATGCCTGAACGATTGTGTACATGTGCGAGAGAAGTGTGTGCGGAAAAACACGGGCGGTGCCCTAGCGTCCCGCCTACAAATCCAAGCGGACTCCTACATAGCCGCCCCATCAAGCGGACTCTTCTTCTCCACAAAGCCGCATCAGCATTTTCTTTTCTCCTGTAAACCCTCATTTTCTCCTGTGAACCCTCTCCTGTGAACCCTCTTCCTTCACTGACGAACCCCCAAAGATCCGCCTACGTTTGAACCTTCCCTCCAAATCAAGGCTCCGCTCAATCTTTTTTCAAACACCCAAAAGATTTGATACAAGTGGTATTATAACAATCAAGGTGATAAAATTAAATTTTTGTAAATTAATTTTGTTTTGTAAATTAAGTTTAAATTATGTTTTATTATTATGTTTTGTAAATTAAATTTGTTTATATAGGTTGAATGATTAAACATGTGATTATGAAATAGAGATATTAGGTTTTAGAAATTGTAATTTTGGAATTGGGATAATTTTTAGGGTTTATGGAAGTTGTAAATTGGGTATAAAAATTGATGATAATTTGTTAATTTGAAGTTAGAATTGATTAAGTTGTTGTTTAATTTGAGTTGGATTGTGGTTAATTTTATGATGAATTGACTAGATTGTGTTTCAAATTTGTGAATTAGGAATGTTTATGTTTTATAAAGAATGTTTATGGAATTATATAATTGGGGAATTTTGATGATTTTTGGTACAATTGAGGATTTGATTAGTAGTGGAGTATTTTGCGAATCAAGAATTTTATAATGTGGTTGATTTTTGTATGTTGGTACATTTGATTATCTAATTAGATAATTACTTTTGTAATTATGAAATTATTATATCTTTCCTTGATTTATTGATTAATGTAGATTTTTATATTTGTGCATTGTGAGGATTACTCATGATTTTCAAACTTGTACGTACTGCTTGCCCAAATGTCGAGCAGTGTGACGTCGAGATTCGTTGGTTGAAAAAAGAGGAACAAGAAGGCTAAAATTGTTGAAGATTCAGATGAAGAACATATTACTAAAGAAAGGGTCGAGGTTCCCGGGTTGGATAACTTTAATGTTGTGGAAGATACTGAGGGTCACGCCTCCACCAATATTATGTATTCAACCGACACCAAATTCAAGTTTTTACATCGTGGTTCCCTCAAATCGGTCATTCAGACCTATGCAGGTATTGTTAAACAAAACCCTAGGGTAAACTATATTATTGAAAAGGGAGGATGAGACCGTTTACTTACCATGGATGTAGTAGATTCATCACATGCACTGATTGACTACATTGTTGAGCGTTTTTGGGATACCATGAAAGCTTTTCACTTCTCGTTTGGTGAGATTGGGTTCACACCCCTTGATTGGGTAATGTTGACAGGACTAAGTATTGGTATTGGTAGTGCTATTCCGTATGACTCGGGGAAGTACCAATTTGAATATGTTCGGGCGCATATTTTTCCTGAAATTAAAGATAGTGAGGTTTGTAGAAGAGAACATATTCCTAACCAGTGGGTTTCAGATGCAATTATGGTTGCATTTTTGAGCACATATTTTGATCCACAAATGTTGGTTGCGACTAACGATGATAGCATACTTGCTGATAGAGTGGCCAGAGCCTTTTATATGTATGTTTAGGATCAATTTTTGTTTTCAAATGCAAAAACCTATGTTGATGCTGGATGGTTACCTGCTTTGAGGATCTAAATGCAGTTACAATTATGACTGGGGTAGTGCTGCATTTGCGAAATTGTATTCCGGTATTGTCGCATCTGGCAGGGGACAAAGGTCATTGGACGGACCCTTCCAAATATTGGAGGTAACTTTCTTAGTCTTATTTATAATTCTTTTAAATTTTTATTTCCTGCTCACTTATTTATTCCATTGGTTGTCTTCACATTCTAGGTTTGGGGGTACGAATATCTGGGCATATGTCGATCAAAGAACCCAACGAGTGAAAGTGAATCATTGTGGCCTAGATGTTCTCGGTGGAAGGGTACACGAAGGAAGAGTATTGATATTGTTCGTTCAAGGACGTCTCTTAATCAGTTTTCTGTAGACGATGTGACCTGGCAAATGTGTGAATCTGTGATCTTAGTCCTGGAAAGTGATATTGGACGGAAAGCAATAGAGCTCTCAGAGAAAAGGGTTATATTCTCTTGTCTAGGAACTGTGAGTTTATAATTTATTTCCATAGTATTGTTATTTATTTCCTTTGAATTTCGGTTAATTGATTGGTTTATTTGTTGATTGTAATTTTCTTTTCACAGCATAACATGTATCTCGGAGAACGGTGTTGGAGGCAATACCATGAAACATGGGGAGTTCCTAGCAACCCGCCTACTCGTATTACCAACTTGAACAACGACGATGCTGAGGAGATGAGGGAAAACGGTTTGGTCCCTACAAGTAAATTAATACGTGTTGTTACGTATGATTTGTATATGGAGTATTGACGATATGTAACTAACCTGCAGAAATATGCCACCAAAGTCGATTGGGAGGTTGAAACATACAGTTATGCTGGTAACTGTATTAAACACAACATCCAACATCCTCATGAACATGTACCAATTCCGCCTCAACAACAATTGTCATACGTAAGTATAACACAAACCACTGTAAAAACTTTTAAGTATATAATAATGGTTGAGAATTTGATTTTATTTTTTTCATAACAGGTCGAGGCTTATGGTTTAGTTCAAGAATATGTTGATTTTACGCAAGAGTTTCGTAACTTTACGTTAAATGAAACAAAGTAGAGGATGGATTTTTGCATGGCCAAAGATGAAAAAATACGGGGTCTACAAAATCAAAACAACATGTTGGAGTCACAGCTTTCCCATTTTCGTCATCAACAACCACCCATTGGGTTTGGCACGTACGCTCAAACTATGCCACCACTGATGTGGAATACCATGGATCAGGGATCATCATCAACAATGCAATCAAGTAACTATAATTCCAGATCATCTTTGCCTCCATTTATGCCCCCGAGCTCGGTTTCCAGGAATCAAGATACGGAAGAGTAGTAATTCATTTGCATTGAATTGTCAGTTGGACAGAAAACTTTTTCTTTTGTCAGATTTCAATTTTCTTTTCAAAAAACTTTTCTTACATTATCGTTGTCTTTTACCTGCTTTGTGTTGTCATCTCCAAAGATACTAATAATCTTTTCTTTTGTCCTTTATATCTGTTTTCTATTGTCAATTCAAAATGATTTTTTTTTTCCTTTGTCGTTTTGCCCATTTGGTATTGTCTTGTTAACCGACACTTCTTATCTCTGATGCGTATGTTCACCCCACTTGCCTGAACTCTTTTTTTGCATTAAAATACCAAGCGTGTTTGGTCATATCAAAACTCAAAGACTTATCTTAATTTTCCTATAAATTGAACACTCGATTCTCCAAGTATACAAACCAAAACTACAAACATCAATAAACAAATGGCATACTATCAAAATAACAATCACTACTATGCTTGTTGTTCTTCTATTCCTCCTTCTTCTTCTTCCTCTCCTCCTCCTCCTCCTTCTTCTTCTTCTTCTTCTTCTTCATCTGGTGATGATGATAACAATAGTTTGTACTCATCAGACGAAGGTTTACTTGCATAGAGACAAAATAACCAAGGAGTCACTGTAGGATTCATCGTTTCAAGTATGAATTGGCCACATACTCGTATCATAATACCATGAGAACGTGATGTCGGTGCAAAACTTCTATGGAAAGATTACTTTTGCAGAAACCCGACGTTTCCTCCTAATGTATTTCGTAGAAGATTTAGAATGCGGCGAGAGTTATTCAACCGTATATTGGGAGATGTCGTAGCTGTAAATAATTATTTTGTTCAAAAAAAAGATGCTTGTGGTGTTCTTGGATAACCCCTCAGCAAAAAGTTACTGCAACAATACGAATGTTAGTTTATGGATGTGCAGCCGATGCAATAGATGAGTATTTACGGATCGGAGAAACCACAGTTTTGGAAGAAACTCGTAGGTTTTGTAAGACGATAGTGCATTTATATGAGAAAGAACATTTGCGCACACCAACTGAGCGTGATGTTGAACTGCTTCTTAATGAGAACAAGGAAAGGGGTTTTCCGCGGATGCTGGGTAGTGTAGATTGCATGCACTGGAAATGGGATAAATGCCCATCGACTGAATCAGGTGCTTACACTGCGTACAAAGGTAGTGAAAGTATTGTCCTGGAGGAAGTGGTGTCATATGATTTTTTTTTTGCATGCATTTTTTGGTATGCCTGGTTCTAACAATGATATAAATGTGATGAACCGTTCTTATATTTTCAAAAATCTTATCAACGGGAAAGCACCGCCTGTGAACTTTGTTGTCAACGGACATTAGTACGATATGGGGTATTATCTTGGTGATGGAATATACCCAGAGATAGATACTATTGTGATGTCGATTAAACATCCAAATTCTCAGAAGAAACAAAAATTTTCTGCAATGCAAGAGGGTTGCCGAAAAGATGTAGAACGAGGCTTCAGCGTACTACAAAATCAATTTGCAATCATCAAGCAACCAACACGAATGTGGAATCCTGACGTACTAGCATATTTAATGAAAAATTTAATGATTATACATAATATGATAGTGGAGGATGAGCGTTTACCCGATGATTGGCCGCATGAGTATGATCAACGCAGCCACCATGCACCGGTAAATATTTCTAGACACAACAGTGCTGAACTTTCGAGAATGAGAGTGGACCAACGCCGACGTGCAATACACAACAAAGATACTCATATTCGTTTGTGAAATGACTTGATCGAACACTTATGGTCAGATTTTGGTGAGGAATAACAAATTGTAAATCCTATGGATAGATTTTGTGGGTAACTCTTTTGTTAACCCGCCCGAGACACCACTCGTCCGCTAGGGGCACCTAGGGGTTTAAAGGTTTGCTGCACATGCTAGTGCAGCCGCGATGCCTGCGAAAGTGAGTTTAGGTCTACTTATTAGCTCATGTATTATCAATATATTTTATTAGATGGCTAAGTGCCCATATTTAATCAGTCCTAAAATGTGAGTGTATTTGTTAATTGCTTTTGTAAAACAGTTGAACGTAAAATCATTTCATTGAATTGAAAAGGCATACATCGCGTAACATTAAAGGAAATGTTAAACACTTAAGCAAACCTATAATCAAACCTTCAACGGGTCGTATGAAGCCCTGGACGACGTTCTTCACATCTTCAGAGAATAATCAACACAAAAGGGTTGTATTCTTCCATTACCCGTAAGATCTCGAAATGAGGTTGGTACCTGAAATTTGAACCTTTCTATCTTCTCCATTCCTCCAGAGATCTGTGATAGGCACATTTTTATGTCTAAATTATGCTCAATTATCTATTTTGTTAATGCTTGATTTTATATTATTTACGAGTTTTTATGTCTTTGTAGGTATTTTTGAGAAATAAATATTTGTGAAAAAATCGGCTCAAAAAGTTGTTAAAGGCACCCAGGAAAATTACTAAAGGCACCCAGCAAAATTTATAAAGGCACCCACCAGTTGGATTGGGGGCACCATTTTTTAAATTCAAAAACTTGAAAATGGCGGGAAAAGAATTGTTTACGTGAGAAAACTTCTGTGTGATTTGCAACCGAGCTTTAAGGGATTTAAAACGTGTTCTTTCTATCCCAAAGTGATTCAGCACTCAAAAGATAACATAACACACGTCAACAGAGAGTTTTAGCCGGAAAAAATAGCTTGAAAATCTTTACAGGAGTCGGAAACAGAGTTGTATCTTGTTTAGGATTTACACGCAATTGGAGTTTGATTTTGAAAGGTTTTTGGAGTCCTTATCGGTTCACAAGGCTTACTAGGGTTTACTAACCCTATATATAGTAAGGAGGAGCAAAGAAAATCGAGGGGGTGGGGAGGGGTGGGGGGGAGGGGAAGCAACCGGAGCAGCCGAAAAAAATTCCAAGAAGAAAAACAAGTTCTGCTGGTGAAGAACATAAGGCGCCCAGAAACTCTCACTGAAGAATCATATTTCAACAGCGCCTTCAATCCGTTCTTTTCTATCTGTTTTCTTTTCTTTTTTCTGTAACGCAGAAAACACCTCTCTGTAACGCTTATAAGCGTTTCTGTTCTTCTGTGTTACTATTATTTCTTCTTTGTAAACACTTTTTGAGCCATGAAATATTATTTTGGGAGTGTTTCCAACATGAGGAGCTAATCACCATTACTGGGGCTATGGAGGAAGCTATTTTTTCAATAATAAAGTGGTAATTCTTATTTTATTTATTTTTTGCAATTCTTTTATAATTATTTGCTTTGAATTAAAATTGGAAAAAATGGTTTTTATCAATTAGTTGTGTTTTCTTTTGATGAATCATGTTGGGTTTAGAGCTTTTGATGTCTCATGCTTACGATTTACAACTATTATTTTGAAAACCTAACTTTGGCAATGTTTTGATTAAACTGAATACATGAGTTGCAAGATTTTTATCACTTGAAAAATTGGCGAATGGTGGAATCCTTAGTCCTAGTTCTTCCCATAAATTTTAAATCAACTTTATTTTAATTTTATTTATTTTTAGTTATTAAAAATTAGGTCTGAAAATCGAATCTTCACAAGTCTGAGTATCAAACCATTTTTACCACTATATTAAAACCACATCAATCTGGCAACAACTTCATCATCAGTTTCATTCCTAATTCTTCTTTCATTCACCTTAGCGGTTGAAGTCGAAAATTGGATTACTGCCCTACCTATTTCCTGAAATCGACAAAAAATACCTGCTTTGTTACGGTTATTGGGGTTACCGGTTTCATTACAAAAGTTAGCATGGATATGTTCTAACCATTCCATGCTCATTGAACCATTCATCCAACGTTCATGACCCTTGCTGGATAATGTAATACTATGTTTCGACATAGGGATAAATCTTCCTCTATGGTAAAATTCTCTGCATTAAGGCTAAAATTTTCGTAAGCCATAATTATGAAAACGAGAGATTATAAATCTTATATGAAATGTAAAAGCTGTGGATTTGAAATGGGAATGAGAGGTATAAATTCATTTATAGGTGTATCAGAATACAAATTATAGCCGCTGATCAACGGTAAAAAATCAAAACGGTAACAAATCAAAATCAGAACGGTAAACAAATCATAACGGTAACAAATCATCCAGGCGGACGCCTAGGCGCACGCCTAGAACTAGGCGGAGCATCACGCACACTCTCTGTTGGGCGGAGCCTTAGCATTACGCAAGGACCAAGCGGATTTCTAGCATTACACTTCAATGGGGGAGTGATTTGGTTACCGCCTGTTCGTGGGCGTGATCCTAGACGCACGCTTCATCAGGCATAATCTTGGGTGAACGCTTCATTAGGCGGAGATTTGGTTAACGCCCGTGTTTTTAAGCGTTACGTTAGAAGAATGCCTGCCACCAAACGGTTTACTACACACCCGCTTAGAATTAGACGGTTCACTACACGACCGCTCGACTATAACTCATTTGGTCCAGAAAAAATACCAAACTTGGTCTTGAACAGTGTAAAATACGGATCAAAGAGTCTTTATACTCTCCCCATTGTGGAATGTTTTTGACGGACCAAAGACCATAAATGGGTTTGGTCCGTCTTATACTCTATCCATTATGGAGGCTCTAAGGTCACACAACATGGGTGAATGAGTGTTTGGGCAAGGTTGAATCTTATAGTAGCTGGAACACGATTTGACAGTCAATGTTGAATCTATCAGGTAAGATAAAATGCATAAATGGAATTGGATCCATCCCAAGAGATGTGAATCTTGTGATCTAACCTATAGATCAAACTCTATCCTTTAGATTAACAATTAATTAACTAGATTCAGTTTAATGACATTAAAAGTCAACAAATGAAATTTACGTTCGATTTTAGTGTTGAAGTGCTACGGAAAACACTAAAAGTATTGTTAAATGCTAAAGAGATCACTCGTTTCAATATACCTCTATTTATTTGTTTGTTTGAGTATCTCTAGTTTATCTAATTTTATTTTGAAGATAATCATTATAAAGTTTGTAAAGGTTGTATCCTTAATCCTAATGCTGCATTTGATATTGGATCAAAAGGTTGATAAAATTTATTTCCTATTTGTAAATTGGTAACAAATTTTTTTAACATGTTTTAAAGAAACTTTTTTATTTTTTTGAAAAGATGTATATTAAAGGAGACTAGAGAACTGAATACTCATTGTTTCTTTTTACCTTAGGCAAGGATTTTTCAGAATTATGAGATTCAGAACTTTCGTTATCGTTTGTTAGAATTAAAGGATTTGTCTGAATAAACCTTTCTAATGAATTTATAGTTAGATAAAAACAGAAAGAAAAGAAGGAAAATCAGAAAGTCATAGTTGGCTATTACAAAAAGTTCTTCCTTTTTTGGCCAAGATATCTGCAACTTTATTTTCGGTTCTATGTGTATCCCAAGAAGTTGATGCATTCATTTAGAGTCTTTGAAGTTTCTTTTAACATCGAAAGACATTGCCATTTGATTTTTATGCTATTGTCAGTCATATAATTGATTAATTTTTCACAATATCCCTGGATATAGAAGTTCTGAAGATGATTGTGCTTTGCCCATTTCACTACCTAAAACATCGTTAGAGCCTATGATTCTCCTGGATTACGTGCATCAGTTCTTCCTGCTCCTGCTGCTGAACAAGTACCTAAGTGATTTCTCACCAGAAAACCATACCTACTATTAGAGAGTTTCCATGAAGCATCAAAATTTAACAAAAAGTGTTCTCATCAGGTTTTTGCCATTTCCTTCTTTTATTTTGTTGTAAATGTTTGTCAGCTCTTTTCGTGTTTTTAGTCTTATCTGTGTTCTTTTTATCCCAAAAAAGTAAGTGTCTTTGTATAGTTAAAGAAATCTAAATGATATTTTCCTTTTTTTCTTCGAAAATTCTTTTACACCTTTCTTTCCTTATAAACCAACACTTTGTTGCTGCAACATTTAAGTGTTTTCCTTCTTTATGTTTTGAAATCCATAGCTTATAATGGTTTATGAAGCAGTTTTGAGAAGAGTTTATTTGGATCATGACAGGATGAGGTGGTAAAACCCATATTGTTATTGCAAAGGCACATTCAAAAAATAAATGTTGTATGGTTTTTGTATCAGAATCACATAAAATGCACTTTTTATCTGAAATGTTTGAAAGGTGTGGCAGATTATTTCTAACAGGTAAGACGTTAAAAAGACATTTCCACATGAATATTTTTATTCTTTGAGATATGGATGAATTCCAAAGAACTGTCCATAAGTCAGGTATAAGCAGGTTTTTTGTGTAACTTTTTTTATTTAGTTCTTTGTACATAGATTTTACCGAATAAGTTCCATCTTCCGTTAACCCCCCATCTCAGTTCATCTATTGATAAGTTGCCATCTTCATTTGTGTAAAGTTTTATTTTTAAAATTTCATTTGCTATGTTGTTAAGAAAATTACTATATATCTTGTTTGAGTTCCACATTTTTTATGGCAGAGTCAATCAACTCTGACACGAGTGTTAAAGTTTGAAGTCTAACTGAGCAAAGCTCATTTAGAGAATTAGACAATCCTAGGATCCAGTTATCAAGCCAGATATTAATTGAAAATCCATTTCCAACTTCCCGTATGTTGTACTTGTGAATCAACCTAGAGCCTTGGTAAATACATTTCCAAGTAGGTGAAGCAGAGATAGGTAGAGTAGCATGGAAAAGGTGGCTATTTTTGAAGTATTTTTTCTCTAAGATACTGGACCATACTAAGTCTGGTTCTGATAACATTCTTCAGACAAGTTCTGCGTTCATAGCTTGATTGCATTTTCCTGCCTCTTTGAAGCCCAAGCCCTCTTCAGAGATTGGTTTACAACAATAATTCCATGTTGTTGGGTAAAAACCTTTAGAGTTTATATTTTTACCCCTCCAAAAGTCCCTTTGGACTGAGTTTATTTTTTTAATTATTTTTTTAGGTAGTTGAAAGCATCCCATTTGAAAAATGGCATGTTAGAGAGAATCGATTTGTTTAAAACCATTTTACTTGCTTGAGCTAGAGTTTTTGTGTTCCAAGCTTTTATTTTTGACTCCATTTTTTCTATAATGATCAAAAGTTTTGAGTTTTGATTTGTCAATAAATAAGGGTGCTCCCGGGTAAGTATCTTTAGCATTTTGTTTTTTAATTTTCAGCAGTCTTAGCATTATGTTTTGGTATATTGGGTGTACTTTTTTGTTAAAAAATATCCCTGATTTATTTAAATTTATTAGTTGCTCTGATGCGTTATTGAATTCCTCAATAATGTTTAAAAGGTTTTTACAACTTGGTAAATTAGCCTTAGTGAAAAAAAGGCAGTCGTCAACGAAAAGAAGATCGGATACTGGGGTGTTGTTTCTAGAGATTTTTACCCCATTTATAAGCTTTTGTTGTTCTTTTAAGAATAACAATCTTTTAAGAACTTCCATACAAATTAGGAACAAATAGGGGGATAATAAATCCCCCTGTCTTAGGCCCCGAGATGGTTTAAAATACTCACAAGCATTTTCATTAACTAGGACAACAATTGAGGTGGTTGAGATACACTAGTATACCAGGTTATACCATTCTCTGTTGAAAGCTTTTGATATGTCAATTTTAACTCCAGAATCCATGTTTTATTTTATTTTTTTTTAAGAGAATGCACAAGCTCTTATGCTATTATTATGTTGTCTAAAATTTACCTTTGAGGGACAAAGGCCGATTGGTAAGGAGAGGTAAGGTTTTTTAAAAGATATTTTATTCTATTTACCAGGATTTTTGAAATAATTTTATAAAGTGTATTACAAAAACTAATTGGTCTAAAGTCAGAAGTTGTTTTCGATATTTTTATTTTAGGAATTATGAAGAGAAAAATTGTATTTAGTTCAAGATTAAAAGTTTTTGTTTTAAAGAAATTTTGAACCAAGTTTATTATCTTAAAAAAAAACTTACTATCGGAATCAATTTTTTTTAATGTATTGGTTTTGTGACTTTTGTCTTGTAATGTTACGATCATGTAACGTTTCATTTAGACTTTCTACTGGGAATCTTGTGAGAAGACGCATAATTGAGATGCTAGAGATTTGTCTATTCTGTAATGAACCGAAACCCAGTGATCATCTTTTATCCATTGCTCTTTCGCTAAGAAAGTATATATATTGTTTTTTCAAGAGAAAATCAATTCGGTTTTTTTCCATGCATGCGAACATTACTATTCCCGTACAAGCTTGGCATCTTGCTCAAAGGAATAATGCATCTACAAATGCTCGGGACTAGGAATGGAGCCAAGACCTATAAGCTACGAGGTTTTACCAAAAAAAAATCACTTAAGAATCTTTTACTCTATAAGTTTCAAGTTTATTGTTAGTAAATTAAAGAAGCATGACACGTGGAAGAAGATCAAGTTAAGAAGCAACCAGATTAAAAACGGGTGAGAAACATAGGATCATTATTAAAGATATCAAATTTCAAAAAAAAAAGACACGAGACGTTTCCTGACATCTGAGTGATGAATCGCATGAATGACACATAAGATCGAGAAAGCGGAACACCATCGAACAAAACAAAACAGCATTAAATGATAACTGATCGGGAAAGTAAAAAGTTATTATTACTATATTATTTTAGGATCGAGAAAGTACAATGTAATAATTACCCATATGGTCGAGAAAGTAAATTGTAATAATTACTCTAACATTTAAATGATCGAGATTACAGAAGTCTTTAAAGATAAGGAAACACGCGACGGACATATAAAGCATCGAATCAGGAAGTAATTAAAAGTGATCTGTCATCTATATGATCGCACCAAGTAAAAGACAAAATACAAGAACGATAGATACATCGAGACAAGATGGATCGGCCCAAAGAAGAATTGATCCAGAAACGATGACCAGGCTATAGAAAATGACACGTTGCATAAAGAGCGACCCAGAAAGATGGATCTATAAATAGAAGAGATCAAACAACAAGGAGGAGGAGGGAAAATAGAGAGAGAAATACCAGAGAAAAGGAGGGAAGAAATTTTTAGGTACGATCCTATGGGAAATAATGATATAATGTATGAATTTCTGTATTGAAAGGAATTTTTTGTAACCAATTTTATAAACCCAGAAATTACAAAACCTGGATGATTAATTGTATTGAGTTTAGAAAATTTGGAAAAGTATGATTCTTTATTACATAAAAAAATGTTTCTCTATTGTAAGTTTACATTTATTTAACTTGAATCCAAGAGTTTGATTGGTTGTTTAGCTGAAAGGATTTTTTGGCTTAAACATTTATCATACAAAATTATACCTCAGGACCTTAAAATTACAAATTTTCCGAGTCTATTAACATTAGAATTCAAAACTAAGCCCCACATGCACCCCTTGCCTCCGCCCTGCTTGGAACTTGATTCCAGCTACTATTACCTAGAGTTTATGGAAAGAGCGCAAAAGATTTTTTAACAGGGATTCTAACGTAATGGATGTGATGCGAGCTATTTATATGCCTTTTTCTTGGTCTTTAGTAATCAAGGAATTTGACACTGTGAACTCCACAAATGTTATTAAGAATTAACATAAAACGTATTTTGAACCTTCATAATAGCTGGCTTTTTTTCTCCTTGTTTGGCTTAGGATGGTAAATAGGTTTTTTATGCCCTCACTTCTTTTATTAATAAATTTATTTCTTGCTAATTGAAAAATAAAATAAAAATGTTACCATCTTATATCTTACATGTAAAATAAAATCTAAATTAATTAAATACCAGACAAAATTTAATTGCAACGTAATCTAAAACCTTACTCTTGATCCAACAATTCTTAAATGATCCAAAATGAGCAAGTGGCCCAAAATCTATCCCAAGTTCAATACATTCCGTATGCGCATAGACGGGTGTTCATCCAAAATTGTTGGCACAAGCGACCAATGCTGTCCCATATAAGAGAAGCTGACGGGGTTGAAGCTTGAGTTGTATCTTTAAACCCTAGTAGCTAGAAACCCTACTAGCAACTGCACTTCAACTCCCCAAGTATTCAACAACAAACTCTCCTCAAGAATGTGATCAATGAGTGCCCAAAAGGAGCTTCAATTATCATATGAAAGTGAATTAGAATGAAGGAACCTTTGACTAGGTCAATTCGATGACGTGGAATGTCAGTCCACCACATGTAAGAACAGCCAACCCATAACTACAACAAAGTTTTAAACTTAATTAGTATTTAACCCAAATTTGTTTTTGTGATTTGATGTTCTTAATTAATACAACTACACAAATCTAAGCTAGATGGCTGGGTATTTGATGCAGCCCCTTAAAACCAACCCTTACATCAACAAATCCGAAAGGATATATCACCTGTATGCTCAACTTTCACGTGCTTCGAGTAAGCATTTTAGTTCTTCCTTTGCTGGATTCCCAAAATGTTCCCCCAAAAAGCAGTCTGAACAACAAGGTGTCAATATGTGAAATTGTTTAGCTGGTACGATTACTTGTCATGACTTGCTTATACTTTGCAGTAAAAGCTTATTTATGAACTATCAATACTTTCAAACATTCATAATAAAAGCTTAATAACATCATTGATCATAATTATGAGATTCTTTTAAGCCACTAGCAATCCTCTGTTCTTGATTCCATTAAACTTGAACATGAAAAAAATGACAACTTTTTAGGCGTTGCCATATATTTTTTCTTGGGATAAATTGTTTTTTTATTGGGTCAAAAAACTACAAAAAGGTAGCAATTGAAGCCCAAAAGTGCACCCAAGAAAGTAATAGCTGGGGAAACGAAAAAGGCAAAAAGCTATTCATTAATTAGCAGACAAACTAAAATTCTTCATGTATGATATGATATCCCAAACATCTATCTACCATTCATCAACTAACCGACTCAAAATTCACAAACATAAAAAGGTTAAAAAAAGTTGTACTAAAACCACGGAAACGATTTGTATAGCTATATAATAGTGATCTAAATAACTGTAAAGAATATAAACGAGAATAAAAATTTAACTAGGTTGAATTCTCAGAAAAAATTAGAGATTTTATATATTATCGTAAAGGGAAAAAACATATAAAACCTAAAAAGAGAAGAAAAATTTTTGCTATAATTTTCTAAGGTTCTCTACTTTGCTATTTATAGACACATAGTTAGGACACTTAACTTATTCTACAATAATAGGATTTCCTAACTTAGCTATCAAGTTTCCTAGACTTTAGGAAGAAGTAAACACATAAGAGTTATCGAACTCTTATTGACCGAATAGTTTTGGGATCCAAAACTATTTCCACCATGACTAGATTTTTGAGTTTATCTCAAACTCTAAAAAACCACCGACCCAAAACAAGTTTTGGGAGTTTGAGTTTATATCAAACTCTCATCCACCGACCTATCCAACAATTCTCCATCGCTGATCATGCATTCATGCATGAGACTGTCAATAGCAAAATCTCCTCCATCTTCCAACGCGATTGCACCAAAGGATGCTTACATATCCTCTACGAGGAATCAAACCGATCGTAGTTCACTTAACGGCCTAACTAGAAGGCCTCCACCAGGTTCCTAAGAACCTCTACCCAAAATGGTCTCACCAAACCGGAAGAATGTGGATCAATTTCGAATAATGACGAAACTTGACCCCATATACTACTTTTGCAAACATATCAGCTGGATTGTCTTTGGTATCGATCTTCACAAGTAGAATGTCTTCTTCTTCAAGAATTTCTCTGACAAAGTGAAATCACACATCTATATGTTTGGTTCTCGCAATATGCACTTGATTCTTATCCAAATAAATTGCACTAAGACTATCAATACACAAGAAGCTGTTCATGTACAACACCCAAGTCATCTAGCAAACCTTGTCACCATATAGCCTCATTAAATGCCTCTGTCACTGCCAGATACTCTGGTTCAGTAGTTGAGAGAGCCACAGTAGACTTCAAAGTTAATCTCCAACTAACTGGTGCTCCTGCCAAGGTAAATACATACCCTGTAGTTGAACGTCTCTTGTCCAAATCACTAACATAGTCAGAATCCACATAACCAACACACAACTGATTGTTACTTTCTTCCTTCATAAACTCCAAGCTAACATCAACTGTACCATAAAGGTATCTCAAAATCCTTTTCGCAGCTTGACAGTTCCCCTTACGAGGATTATGCATATAACGACTTATCATACTTACTGCATGTGAAATGTCAGGCCTCGTATATACCATCACATACATCAAGATAACAACAACATTAGCATATGAGACTTGGACCATATAATCACACTCTTCTTCAGTAGTCGGACACATATTAGAATTCAACTTAAAGTGAGGAGCAAGGGGAATACTTACAGATTTAGTTCCTTCGCCGACACCAAATTTATGTAACACTTTCTTCAAATATGCCTTATGAGACAAACAAACTTTACCCTTCTCTATATCACGCTGAATCTCCATACCAAGAATCTTATTTGCTTCTCCTAGATCTTTCATCTCAAACTCAGTTGATAATTTGAGCTTCAAATTATCAATCCCTTTCTTGTTATTAGATGCTATCAGCGTATCATCGACGTACAAGAGAAAATATATGAAAGACCTATCTTTTAGTTTCTTAAAGTATACACAATGGTCATAATGACTCCTTGTGTATGTTTGGCCAATCATAAAATGATCAAATTGCTTGTATTACTGTCGAGACTGTTTCAGCCTATACAACGATCTTTTTAGCTTACATACACAATCTTCTTTTCTACCAACCTTGAACCCACTCGGCTGACTCATATAGATCTCTTCTTCTAGATCACCATGCAAGAACGCCGTCTTGACATCTAATTGAATTAGGTCTAAATAATATTGTGCTACCAAGGCCAATAAAATTCGGATTGACGAGTGCTTCACAACTAGAGAAAACACCTCGTTGTAGTCAATTCCTTCTCTTTGGGCATAACCTTTAGCAACTAACCTTTCCTTGTAGCGAACTTGATTCTCTTGAGATCCTTCCTTCTTAGAAAATACCCATTTACACAAAATGGTTTTCTTACCGTCCGGAAGCTTCGTAAGAACCCATGTGTCATTCTTGTGAAGAGACTCCATCTCATCTTACATTGCGTCTTCCCATTCTTCATGCTCTATACTGTTTATAGGTATTAGGAGTACCTTCTTCAACAACTGGTAATGCACAAGCTACAAAATCATCTATCCAACCAGGTTTCCTTGATTGTCTTCTCAGTTTGTTGGTTGTTATGGTCTCAGTGACCGTAGCTTATGTATCTTCAACTGCTTCGTGTTCCTCTTCGTTAACAACGTCATTATCACTTGGAACTTCAGTAGTTACCTCCCTTGTAGTTGAAAAACTTCGGAAGTAGACGTAACAGATACAAATTTAGCTGGAAGTGGTGGTGTTGCATCAATCTCCACCAGCTGTAAAGGCTCACTGGTACTGGTAGTGTTCTCCACCTTCCAAGAACTCCAAGACTTCGCCATAGACGCTTCATCAAATGTAACGTATCTACTCAGGACTATCTTCTTCTCTACCAGATTCCATATTTTGAACCCCTTCACTCATTTCTTCATACTCATAAAAGATCCCTTTAACAACACGACTATCAAGCTTGTTTTCACTAACGTGATACCAAGCAGGAAAACCGAAGATATGAATTGAGTCATAGTCATAAGTTGGCTTACCATGCCACTTCTCCATTGGAGTTTTACCTTTTATCGCAGCTGATGGCAACCTATTAATAAGGAAGCATACATATGTATCTGCCTCATCCCAGAACGCTTTACCTAATCCAGCATTAGTTAGCATACATCGTACCTTCTCCAGCAAAGTACGATTCAAGCGTCCATCTACCTCATTTTTTTACGGTGTCTTCTTAACTGTGAAGTGCCTTTGTATCCTCTCATCCCGACATACTAGCAAGAATGGATCACTTTTATACTCACCACCATTGTTCGAACGTAGTACCTTGATCTTTCTGCCAGTTTGAGCCTCGGTTGCCTTTTTCCACCTCACAAAGACTTCTAGGACATCACTTTTATGCCTCATGGTGTACACCCATACGCGCCTAGAATAGTCATCAATAAACGGCGCGAACTAATATTTCCTCACAATGATGCATTCTTGGAGGGACCCCAAACATCTGAGTGAACATAGTCAAGAACTCCACTAGTGTTGTGGATTGTTGTGCCAAAGTTTGTTCTTGTTTTATTTCCCTTCACACAATGTTCACAAAATGCTAATTTTCAAGCAATAACACCTTTCAACAAATCTTGTTGAATTAAAGAATATAACGACTTATCACCTGGATGTGCAAGCCATATATTCCATAACTTCATGGTCTCCATAGCTGTAGTTTCGATGTGTTTAGAAATAGACACATATCCATTTGTCGTGTGCCCTTCATGATTACCATAGCTCCAGAGATTACCTTTAGAACGCCATTATCTGCTACTAGCTTGTAGCCCTTAGCTTCCAAAGTTCTGAGTGAAATCAAGTTCTTCTTCGCAGCAGGTACACACCTTACTTCATTTCGCTCTCTGACCATACCATCATTCATCTTGATTCGAACACCACCAATCCCAACTAGCATACAAGTATGATTATACATAATTCTCCATCAAACTTCTCAAAGTTTGAGAACGAGTTCCGATGAGGACATATATGATAAGTAGCACCAGAATCTAGTACCCATGTACACTCAGTTACGATACAACCTGATGGTGTCACAGTCAGTGAGAAATTTGAAGGTTCATCTGAATCTTCACTTACCTTCGCAATGTTCACCTCGGTCTTGTTCTTATCTCTTTCCTTACGCTTGGTACAATCCTTAGACCAATAGCCAAAGTCATGACACCACATATATTCATCTTTCTGCAGACGCGTTCTTGACTTTGAATGCCCTCTACCTTTGCCACGATCACCAAACTTTTTTTTCTTGTCTTTCGAACGACTTCTTGCAACAAGCACATCTCGGTCAGCTTCGTTTGCAAGGTTTTCACGATCCATCTTCCTAAACTCTTCACTACGCAATGTTGTAGTTACCTCTTCATATGTCAGCTTTTCCTTTCCGTGTATTAATGCTTTAACCACGATCTCATACCTATCAGGAAGAGAATTCACCGGACATAACGCTTGCTCCTCATCTTTAACAATCTCATCATAGTTAATCAAGTCACCAAGAAGTTTATTAAACGAATCTAGGTGCTCAGTTAGAGTTGCACCCTTCTTCATGTTATAGCGATACAAATTTCTCTTAAGATGAATCATATTTTCGATGTTTTTCACTAAGCATTTCTTTTATAGCTTTTCCCAAAACTCCTTAGCTGAAGTTTCGTGCTGATAATTAACTCTTACTGTTGTTGCTAAGCACCCACGAATAGAACCAAAACATAATTTATTCATCTTGTTCCACTGTTTTTCTGCCATTTCCTTTGGCCGACCTTCTAGAGCTTCCAAGCGCATCCATTACTTTTATTCTCTATAAACCGAAATTATTGGTTCCGGTGAACTTTTCAACCTTGAGTTGTTTCTGTTGTTTAGCCCATCCATTATGTCTTTATCTTTAGATGTTGATTCTGTGGTTTCCATTGAACCCTCAGGTCGATCAGCATCAACCATTGTTCACAAATAATAAAATAAAGATAAAAACTTAGGGATCAGAATTAACTCAAACAATTTCAGAAAAAATACCTCTGATGCAATATTACGAATACCCTAAATTCCAAGAACGTAATCTGAGCTCTTGATACCAATTGTTGCACTAAAACCACAGAAGCGATTTGCACATCTACACAATAATATTCTAAATAATTGCAAACAACATAAACGAGAACAAGAATTTAACGAGGTTGAATCCTCGGAAAAAATAAGATATTTTATATATTATCATAGAGGGAGAAAACATATAAAACCCTAGAAGATAAGAAGAATTTTTGGTGTAATTTTCTAGGGTTCTCTACTTAGCTATTTATAGAGGCATAGGTAGGACACTTTACTTATTATACAAGAATAAGGTTTCCTAACTTAGCTATCAAGTTTCCTGGACTTTAGGAAGAAGTAAACACATAAGATTTATCCAACTCTTATTGGCCGACTAGTTTTGGGATCCAAAACTATCTCCATCACCGGTTAGATTTTTGAGTTTATCTCAAACTCTAAAAAACCACCGACCCAAAACAAGTTCTGGGAGTTTGAGTTTATATCAAACTCTCATCCACCGACCTATCCAACAATGAATCCTCGAAAAAAAATAAGAGACTATATATATTATCATAGAGGGAGAAAACATATAAAACCCAAGAAGAGAAGAAGAATTTTAGTGTAATTTTCTAGGGTTCTTTACTTGGCTATTTATAGAGGCATAGGTAGGGCACTTTACTTATTCTACAAGAATATCAAGTTTTTTAGACTTTAGGAAGAAGTAAACACATAAGAGTTATCCAACTCTTACTGACCGACTAGTTTTGGGATCCAAAATTATCTCCATCACCGACTAGATTTTTGAGTTTATCTCAAACTCTAAAAAACCACCGACCCAAAACAAGTTTTGGGAGTTTGAGTTTACATCAAACTCTCATCCACTAACCTATCCAATAAAAAAATCATCTATATGATAATGTACAATTTTTAGTATAAAAGCACAGTTATAGATTCTTAGTCGAATACATTAGTAAAAACTCTTCGTTGGATTCTTTTTACAATATCGTCATTCTTCTACGGTTGAAAAAATATGCCCAAAAATTTACATGATCATTTTATTGAATTATTCTCATGATATGACAACATGTTTGGCGTAAAACAACAAACACTTTCAAGGGAAATTTTCGAGATATTAGTGAATGGAAGTGTAAAATTTGTTGAAGAATTAGAATTTTCATAATCAACAATGGAAGAATTGAAATTAGTATTCCAAGCATTAAAAGATCGATTCGCTATGTTTCGAGTAACATGTATTAACAGTATTATAACAAATCAATAAAATGAAGCAAGATGTTATAAATATCAAGATCCAGATGAAAAATCTTCTCAAAGATGATGAAAAGGATGATGAAAGATTGTTGATGATCTAAAGATGTTGAATAAGATATTAAGAAGCAAGATCAGATGCGTATTTAAAATTTTTGATGAATGATTAGCAGATCGAACCGAATGATACCATGATAATTTTGGAAAAAAGTTCATTTTTGGGAAAGTTTCTCTTAAATGTTATTACAAAGATAAAAGAGTATTAAGTGAATTCGATTGGCTATATAAAGAAATACAGAGAAAGTAAATGAGATAACTGGTTATACCATTCAACAACAGTCAAATCAAGATTGACTCAGACATAAATAACAGAAAATGACACTCCTAATATACCCCCTCAAACTGATAAACAAAGAACTAATCAGTTTGAAAGAACTTATGCACAAATAACAAAAGGAACTAAGTTTGTATAGTAATAGATGAAGTAAAAAAAGATGATGAAGAAGAGCCAAGCAACTGCAGCAACTGCAGCAACAACTTGGAAAATAACAGAAAATACCGCCCTTTAATGAATAAGTCTGCCAGCTGATCCTCACTAGCAATATGATGAAGTTGCAAGAAACCAGACTCCACCAACTCCCTCACAACATGATAATGCATTTCTATATGTTTTGTCATATAATGAAAAACAGGATTAGTAGCCAAATAAATGGCACTAGTATTGTCACAGTAAAGATGCACAGGACCCTGCAAAGGAATATGCAATTATTTTAAAACATAATACACCCATTGTAGCTCTGCAAAAGCTACATTTAAGTATTTTTACTTTGCCTCAGTAGAAGACTTGGATACTGTAGGTTGCTTTTTAGAAGACAAGGAAATAAGTTAAGAACCCAAATAGACTACATTACCAGAAGTGGATCTTCTTGTATCAGGGAAACAAGTCCAATCAGAATCTGTAAAATCCTTAAGACTGGTAAATCTCCTGCCCGAAAACTTATTCCTAACCTAATGATGCCTTTTAAGTATCTAAGTATTCTCTTAACAATAAAAATATGTAACTCAGTAGGAGCATGCATAAACTGAGATTCACAAGTGACAGCAAAGCAAATATCTGGTCTTGTTAAAGTCAATTACTGTAAACTGCTTAATATAGTCCTATACTCAGATGGATCAGATAGAAGCTTTATATCATTAATAGACACTCTATTTTCCTTAGCAACTGGTGTTGAACAAGGATTGCAATCAAGCATTTTTTTCTTAGCCAGTATATCTAGTGTATACTTCTTTTGTGACAGGAGTAAAGCATCAGTATCCCTCACAACTTCAATACCAAGGAAATAACTCAAACCTCCTAACTCTTTTATTGAGAATTCAGTACTCAAAGCCACAACCAGCTTACCATTAAACAATTTGAGCTACCAGTCAATAAAATGTCATCAACATACAACTATAAGACTAGCATATTAGAACCTTGATAAAGAAAGAATATTGAATTATCACATGTTGATTTTAAAAACCCATAAGATAAAAGAGATGAACTGAACATATGAAACCAAGATCTTGGAGCTTGCTTCAAGCCATACAAGCTTTTCTTCAAATGACAAACATAAGATGGATAATCAGGATGAATAAAGCCTTGAGGTTGTGCCATATAGAAATTTTCATCTAAGTATCCATGCAAGAATGCATTGGACACATCCAGTTGTCTAATAGGCCAATTATTAGTGACAACCAAAGTAAGCACAATTCTGACTTTAGCAAATTTTACTACAGGGCTAAAAGTCTCATGAAAATCAACACCATCTAGTTGATTGTATCCTTGTGCCACTATTCTAGTCTTATACCTATCTACTGAACCATCTGCCTTTAGCTTAAATTTATAAACCCATTTACAACCTAAAATTTTCATCAAAGGTTCAGAAGGTACATACTCCCAAGTTTCATTATCAACAAGACCATCATACTTATTCTGCATAAAAGTCACCTATTGTGGTATAGCAGATGCAGTCTTGTAACTCTTAGGCTCATCAGTGTTGGTCAATAGATATGTAAAAGCAGTAGGAATAGGATTTCTAACAAAAATTTTTGAAACATGATCAGGAAAGACCTTTGGCTTAGCGACTCTAGTTTTAGATCTAATAACAATAGTACTAGTTGGAACAGGCTCAATGCGAGATGAAATTTCAGAGATAGTATGAACTTGATCAGAGAGTGAATCAGATATATGAGAATCAGATCTAGGAGATAAACTGAATTAGTTGATGGAAAATAGAAATTATGTTCATCAAAGACAACATTTCTTGAAATATAAGTTTCCTTAGAAATAGGATTGTAACATTTAAAACCTTTGTGTAAAAGATTATATCCAATAAAAACACATTTTACTAACTTTGGTGACAACTTGTCAAGTCTATAATGACCTAAGAATGGATAACAGATTGGACCAAAAGTTTTCAACTAGGTATAATCTGGAATAGTTTGAAACAAAACCTCATAAGGTGACTTATAACCCAAAGTTTTACTTGGAGTTCTATTTATTAAGTATGTTGCAGTTTGAAAAGCATCATACCAAAATTCCTTTGGATAAGAAGAATGAAAAAGTAATGTGTTACCCATCTCAGTAATATGCCTATGCTTTCTCTCAGCAAGGACATTTTTTTCAGGGGTTTCTGAACAAGAAATTTTGATTAAAATACCACTTGACTCAAGAAAATGCTTAATGGTCCTTTAACCAGCTCAGAAGCACCATCGACTTGAAAGGATTTTAAGGTAGTTGAAAACAAATTTTCATTTAAACTCTTGAAGTGAGAAAAACATATAACTCCATCAGACTTTAGAGTCATAGGATATATCCAATGAAAATGACTAAAACCATCTATAAAGATTATATAATATCTAAATCCAGATAAAGAAGGTACATGAGATGGTCCCCATATATCACAGTGAACAAGAGACAATGGTTGAGTTGCATGATATGCAGATAAATGGAAAGGTAATCTTTTGCTTTTAGCAATTTGACATGGATGGCATTTAAAAGACTCACAGTCAAAAGTAGTAACGATGTGTTTCTGAGAATGCAGAAGATACATGATATGAGTTGATGGATGACCTAGTCTAGCATGCCACACTTTAAAAGGAGCGGTAATAGAAGTGGCAAAAGAATAGTGACATTTGTTAAACAAGGTTGACAGATTGGTTATATGATATAATTTATTGACCATAACACCTTGAGCCATATCATCTACCATATTCCTAATATCATAACCAAATGGATCAAACTTAAAATAACATCCATTATCCCTAGTAAATCTAACAATAGTAAAGAGATTATGCTTAATATCAGGAACTAGTAAGATATTGTTCAGTCTAAATCTAGTTTTAGGTGTGTGCAAAAAGGAAGTTCCAGTTATAGAAATAGGAAGTATAAAATATTGAGCCAGCATTTCCCACCATGGCTTTATCCTTGCCAGCATAAGAAGAAAAAGTATGAAATATTGAGCCATCACCAGTTATATGAGAAGAAGCTCCACTGTCAGATAACCAAGTAGAACTAGAAAGATTATCACTTATGTCAGCAACATTGATATGAAGAGATGAAAAAGCATGTTCAACCTCAGCTACATTTGCAGAAGAAACACCACCAAAATTAGCCACATTTTTTGGAGGAGCATATCTAAAGAAACATCTACTTGCGCAACGTCTCATTTTTCTACAAATTTGACATTCCACCTGAGAATAATCAATTTGTGGTCTTCTCCCACCACCAGAAGCAAAAATAGGTACAAAACTTGTTGTAGATCCATTAACAAATGAACTATTATGAAATCCAGGATTATTTCTAGGATTCCTTGACTTCTTGAAACTACCACCAACAGTTCTTGCACCAGAATGAACATTTTTAGTATAAAATGCTGCTGAATATTGAGAATCAAACATGTCTTTAGATTCTTGATGTTGATCATGAAGCCACTGCTCATGATTTAATAACCTAGCTTTCAGTCCATAGAAGATATAAGATGATTCTCTATTGTAAGCAGAGATTATAAAATTATCATATTCCCTTCCTAAACCATTGAGTATATGCATAGTAAGATCGGCCTTACTTATCCTTTCACCAATTGCATCCAAAGAATCAGATACAGTCTTGATAGTATGAAGATAAGCAAGTATTGATTGATTACCTCTACGAATGTTGTTGAGATGATTACGAAGAATCCTTCTTCTTGCAGAAAATTGTAGTTTAAAGTTGGTTTCAAGAAATAAACAAATCTCTATTGCAGAAGATAAACCAAGAACATCTCCATCCACAGTTGGAGAAAAAGTAGCCTTTAAACAACTTGCAACGAATCGATCTAACTTGCGCCAATGAATCCATAGTGGATTTGGTCTAGGAAAACCATTTGTAAGAATCTCATATGCAGCTTCTTGAATTTCACCATTTACATACCCAAATAGATCTGTAGAGATAAGAATCTACTCAAACTGATCTTTCCACAACAGATAATTTGTGGAATCAAGCTTGATCGAAACAAAATTCGAGATATTAGTGAATGTAAGTGTAAAATTTGCTGAAGAATTTGAATTTTCAGAATCAACAGCGGAAGAATTGAAATTAGTAATCCAAGCATTAAGAGGTTGATTCGCCATACTTCGAATAGCATGTATTAACAATATTGTAACAAATCAGTAAAATGAAGCAAGATTTTAAAGAAAATCATTCAAATGAAAAATCTTCTCAAAAATGATGAAAAAGATATTAAAAGATTGTTAATGATTTAAAGATGTTGAACAAGATATTGAAGAAGCAAGATCATACGAGAATTGAAAATTTTTGATGAAAGGATTAACAGATCGAACCGACTGATACCATGGTAATTTAAAAAAAAAAAAAAATGGGAAAGTTTCTTTTTAATGTTATTACAAAGATAAAAGAGTATTAAGTGAATTCGATTACAGGACAAATTATATAAAGAGAGAGAAAATAAATGAAACAACTGGTTATACTTAAGTCAAGATTGATTCAGACACAAATAATATAAAATAAAATGACACTCCTAATAACTTATAGTTAAGCTGGTAAAGGTTTAAACTTATTCGCTCGTCTCAACCACTACAGCCAATGCAAATTACAAACTCTTAAGTACTTGAAGGTGAAGATTATTAGTGACGTTTTGCTGAGCATTACCGGTCCCATAATAAGATTTGAAAGACAAATGATGATTGTTATTATTAAGTGTGAATGAGAATGCTGTCGGATGAAATGTGGTCCAATGACATTTATAATTCCTCTCTTATCTCTGTAATAATGTGAACAGTGTTAAAGGAAACCGGTGTTTTAAAGATATTTAGAAAGGTATTTACGGGGCATTTAAGAAAGTAATAATGCTACTACAGTAATGTGGATGAGATGAAATATACTCAGGATTTAGACTCATCACTTTATAGAGTAGACTGTCTATGAAATTTAGGCTAGTAGGTGACTGATCGGATTAAGCACTGGCAGCGGTTTGACCGGCTGTTGTTCTAGATATATATCGGCCATATTGAGGTGAATGGACAGGTTACTTTTGGCATCGGTACCTCTGGGCCAAAGTATTATGCCAGAGATTTTTTTGATATAATGACATGCATGCAATTGCACATATATATATATATATACACGGTATACACGTACGCTCTTGCTTAAAGTATAAAGAGCGATAAACCCATTACCATGGAAGTAATCTGGTTGTAACATATGGAACAATGTCTTTAATTTTGCTTATGCAATTTGCCAATTATACTCTACATATATTGGTACTGAGAATGAATGAAATGTTTGAGATTGAATTGCCTTTGAATAGATTTCAAGAAACATAAATGAAAATGTACGAATTCCAAAATTAGAATGAATCGAAAATGTATGTATTGTATTTAGGTTTCTGAATTGATCACAAGTTCTGAATACGAGTTCGGGAATAATAGGATTTTTTTTTAACTCTAATAATTTTCTAATGTATCTCTTTTATTTTATGAGCAAGTGTTTTAAACAGTGTACGTACGGGTATAAGAGGTGTGACAAAATAAAGAACACCTGACATTTCATCAATCGTAAAACAAGAATATGCTACAATCTGTTATTTATGTGAAACAGAGATGTAATACTGGTTTGATATATACCCGATATGGTGAACGACACGATATAAGAAAAAGATGAAATGATGGAATATACTAAAGAGACAACAAAAGGGGAGAAGATGTGGGTTTTAAGAGAGGGGAATATATGAAAATAAAAATACAAAATATAGAGAAGATTTGCTAAACTCGGTTGAAGTTTCATTGGGAAATAATAGCCTTAAATAGGCATTACGAACACGTTATAATCCATTATTTGTTGTGTCTGCAACAATAAAAATGCTGAAACAGAAGATGAACGTTAAAATAAAATCTTCAAATTGAAATAGTGGTTTACACACAAAGGACAGAGCCACCTACTCAGTAAATTGTTATTAACACAATAGTCCGCGGGTACTCCTCAAGAATGAGAGATGTTATACCCTCATATCGGAGATGTGTCCAGGATAGAACTGCCCATTATGATTTGTATAAGCACAATACAAATCACCCACTCAACGAACTCAACAACAATAGAAAAATGAAGGAAATAAACAAACAAAGCGCATAGCAAAGCAAGGAGAGGAAAATAGCTAGGGATAGTAGCCTGCTCTGGGATAAATTAGAATGAAAAATTATGAGGTATTTTATAGGCAGAAAATAGAGACTGGTAGTAATGGCAATTGATGACAATTGATTCTCAATCAATTCCGTGCATGGAGCGCGGGTCAGAT
>JAJJMC010025839.1:715618-919821 GCA_023531435.1 Papaver californicum
ACCAAATCAATTAATAAAACTAACACAAAATACGTGGGATATTTGAATGTGACACATTCAAATTCCAACAGAGGAGACTCCTGACTACCTTTCCAACTATCTCAAATCCTTGAAACAAAATTACATGAATTGATATACTTCCACGCGGGATCTAACCAAAGGCCTAACATCCTTCTTTCTTGACCTTATAAGAGCTGGTCGACTTTATATGGCCGGTGAATTTGGAAAGTCGGCAATGGTTAGTCACAAATTCAGTGTTGCATTCAGAGCTAAAAAATATCTGGGCGGTTGCAGACTAAAGAGGAGGATGCACACAGGCCAGGAGACATGAATCGATGTGATTCTGATCTCCAATAAGCATATTAGAGTAACCCTCTCAAAATAACAGATCCCATGCATGCATGCCCATGCGCCCGTCAGTTGGAGTTAGTCGCGTTCACTTGGTGATTTCATTATAAAAGTAGTTAATACTAAGAGCGCGCAGGACACTGTCTGGAAAAAGTCACGTGCGCTAACCCTTCTCACAGTGCGGCCGCTTGTATCACAGCAGCTAGCAAGGACTGCATCTATCACTTACTGGTTATTTGGGATATAGTTTGAAAAGTTAGTGCCCCGAAAATGCTTCATCATTTTTCTTTTACTTCTGCCCAAAATACCAAAAAGGCTTTGTCATATCCTGAGAGTTACAAACTCATAATAATGTGTATAAGATGGCAGTCTTAAGTGAGCTGGGGTACATGGTACGGTGTGCATTAACTAATTTTGGGAGAAAGGCATTTGGATATACTTAATTAAAACTGAAAATCAAAACTGCATTAACTTGGATGTAATTTGAAGAAGTTATTCTTCCACGTCTTATATGTATATAAGGCTCAAAAATAAATATCAACGTCCAAATATAAAGTAAATACGTTTTTTCTTTTTCTTTCTTCTGTAAAAATAGGGTAGAATACATTTTTCGAAGTCAAAACATAAACAAATTTTTCCTTGGAATAAAATGACATGCATTTTTCTCCTCAATTAAACAATTTTTCTTCTAAATAACTCCCCAAAATTGTAAAAAGCAACTTATAGGTCATGAGCTTCCCCTAAAACAGAAGAGCAAGACAAAAGAGTTATGATATATATACTGAGAGAAATCTTCGTATAATTACATATCTGTCAAAAAAAAAGTCAAAATGTCCGGCAAATTCAAATTTGATTACCCTGCCACCCCTGATTTCTCATAATTTGTTTAGAACTATCGAAATTGAAATATCTCAAATTCATGCAAATGAAATCTCAACTAAAGCACGAATTGACATGTTAGTACACGTACATAAAAAGTAAGTATATTTTTGAGTGTTATAGGTTTATTCCCCTAAAACAAATCAATCATACAGTCCAAATATACCTGCCATGTAGGCTTGTACGCATACGCAAATATATAATATAGTCTTACAACTCATATAACTAGAAAAACCGTTGGGAATGAATAATTAGTTCCTAACTATATATCTAACATTCAACACCTACCAGCCCTAATGCTACTTTATTACTTTACCAGTTCACTCTTCTCTTCTTACTCCTCCACTCCAGATAAAACCCAGAACCTCATTTTCTTTTGTTTCTTCTTCTTTAAATCTTTCACACCCTACTAATTTATTATACAATACCACGTTATTTGATTCCTTAACCCTTCAAATATATTTACTCTCTCGGATTCGATCCACTCCAAATGGGACTTGTGAACATGTCTTCTAATTCTCCTCCAGCTACCCATACTAAAGATTTCTTTGCTTCTCCCGCTCTTTCTCTCACTCTTGTAAGGATAATCAATCAAACAACAATAAATACTTACTTAATTTATTTGTTTTAATTAATTAATCCTTAATTTATTTCTTGATTCTTTTTGTTTCCAACTTTTTTTTTAATGTTTTTGTTCTTGTTTTGAATCATTTATGGAATTGATGATTAATTTCTTTTTTTTAGGCTGGTATTTTTCGCCATGCCGGTGGCAGTGGGAGAGGACCGGGGAGCATGGAAGTTGAACAAGGAGATGAAGAAAGCGGTGGCGGATACGGTGGTGGAAAATCTCATCATCATCATAATCATCAACAAGAAGATTTGTTGGAAATTAGTAGTGAAAATACCGGTCCATGTCGAACAGACGATGATGATATGGGGATGGATAGATTGCACGACGAGGAAGATGATGATGAAGAAGATAATAACAACAACAACAAGAGTAAGAAGAAAAGGAAAAAATATCATAGACATACAGCTGAACAAATCAAAGAAATGGAAGCGTACGTTTTTAACTTTTGTGAGTTCGTATGTTTTTATGTTACACAAGTAGCCACGTACCTCAGAATGAATCGTCCTGAGATGACTCGGTTATAATCCAATAGTATTCAGATGTAGGATCCATTAATCCAGCATCATCAACCATGCAACAATTAACCATCATTTTTGCTCATCATGGCATATGCCCTAATTAATTAATCATCTTATTCTGTTAGGTCTTATAACAAGATCTCACATTCATTTAACGTTTATGCTTGGGGTTAAGCTTCATAATTTAATGATGATTGCAGGTTATTTAAAGAATCGCCTCATCCAGATGAGAAGCAAAGACAACAACTGAGTAAGAAACTAGGCCTTGCTCCCAGGCAAGTCAAGTTTTGGTTTCAAAATCGTCGAACGCAAATCAAGGTATTGTCATGTTACCCGACATTGATTATTAATATTGATCTGGATCGTCACTATTTTTGAAGTTTGATTGTGTTGAATTATCATGATCTCATGACCATGTTAATAATAATACGATTGTTTCCAAGTATACGAAATATATGATGTTAATAAAATACATGCAGGCGATACAAGAACGCCATGAAAATTCTCTATTAAAATCGGAAATGGATAAACTCCAAGAAGAAAACCGAGTCATGAGAGAAACAATCAAGAAGTCGTGTTGTCCTAACTGCGGTTTTGCTACCACTAGCAAAGACTCTGCCACATTAAGCACTGAAGAACAACAGCTTCGTATCGAAAATGCAAGACTCAAAGCTGAGGTATCCAGAAATTGCGAATTATCTTTTCCGATCTATTAGTTTTTAGCTATACATATGAACTAGCTTGATTCTTACTTATATCTTTAAATTTTCACTACTTTTTTACATTATTTTTGCATGGTAATAAATATGTGTAGGTAGACAAGCTACGTTCAACTGCTCGGAAATTTGCTACTGGGGCTACTTCCCCTACCTCATCTGGGTCGGCTGGTAACGGTCAAGAGAATAGAAGCACATTGGATTATTATACGGGTATCTTTGGGATCGATAAATCAAGAATATTTGATATAGTTAACCAATCCATGGAAGAACTAATAAAAATAGCTACTGTTGGAGAACCATTATGGGTTCAAAGCGTTGAATCTGGCCGTGAGATACTTAACTATGATGAGTATAAGCGTGAATTCTCGCCCGAGAGTAGTTCAACCAATGCACGAGTCCGTCGATCAATTGAGGTTTCAAGAGAAGCTGGTGTTGTCTTTGTTGATCTACCTAGATTGATTCAAGCTTTCATGGATGTGGTAAGACTAATAATTTGCACTGTCTTTTGTAGAGATTAGGAATGGGGGTTTCTTTAACCCTTAGGCAGTGTACTATGCTGCATCATTTATTGTTTTTTTGGTTGCAAAAGTACGTATTTTGCAATTGTTTTTGAGTGTAGTAGACATTTAGATACCGACGTACCTAAATAGGCACTTGAAGCCAGTCTAAACCGAAGCTTACTGGCTTCACCAAATGGGCCTCAAAAAGCCCATTAAAGAATATTTGAAGAGTGTATATGAAGTTTTGGGGAATGGCCGTTGAGTAAAAAAATGATACAGTATTTCTTTAGAAGTAGTTCAATTTCACCTTCTTGATTATGTTTGCAATCTTATTGTTTTATTTTTTGTAGAACCAATGGAAGGAAATGTTTCCTTCGTTGATCTCCAAAGCTGCAACAGTCGATGTAATTAGCAACGGGGAAGGCGCAAATAAAAATGGTGCTGCACAACTGGTAAGTATACATAATTGTTAACGGTGCACTGTAAATAGTACAAATTGTTTCAAGCTTGGACATTATAAAATTTTCTTCACGTCTTCTTTAGCTTATTTGTGATTTTCATGATTTCAGATGTTCGCCGAGTTTCAAATGCTCACACCTTTAGTACCCACAAGAGAAGTGTATTTCATTAGATATTGTAAACAACTAAGTCCTGAGCGTTGGGCTATTGTTGATGTCTCGATTGACAATGTTGAAGACACGATCGATGCTTCACTTGTGAAATGTCGTAAACGTCCATCAGGATGCATTATTGAGGATAAATCTAATGGTCATTGCAAGGTGATATGGATAGAACATTTAGAAATACAGAAAACTACGATTCATTCCTTGTTTCGCTCTACCGTTAATAGTGGTGTAGCATTTGGTGCAAAACGTTGGATGTCAACATTACAACTCCAATGTGAGAGACTTGTTTTTGGCATGGCAACAAACGTTCCTACCAAGGATTCAAGTGGTGCATACCTACTTTCTTCGTCTTTTTTGTTTCAATCGTAACAACTTCTGAGCTAAATAACTATGTACCGTATTCGTATATTTCCGAACTATAACAAAGTTATTATTCATTCCTTCAGGAGTTGCAACGTTAGCTGGAAGGAAAAGCATTTTGAAATTAGCGCAACGAATGACATCGAGTTTCTGTCGTGGCATTGGAGCTTCTAGTCATAATACATGGACGAAGATCGTAACAAAAGCTGGAGATGATATAAGAATCGCATCACGTAAGAATTTGAACGATCCCGGTGAACCACTTGGAGTGATCGTGTGTGCAGTTTCATCTACTTGGGTCCCTGTTGCGCCCAATGTCTTGTTCGATTTTTTAAGAGATGATGCTCGTCGAATGGAGGTAAAACCCTAGCATGTGCATGCCTCTCTTGCTTAGTCTTTGCTATTAACTATAATCTTCGTAATTGTTTGCACTTAGAAATTTAGAATTTTTGCATTCGTAACACTTACGATGTAGCCATTTGCAAATGCAAGCATAATCATTTTAACCACACATGAAAACATAGTAACATCCTCTATAAGCATGTTAAGTGATTTTGTTTGCTTTCATGGAAAACTTAGTGGGATATAATGTCGATGGGAGGTCCGGTACAATCCATCGCAAACTTAGCGAAAGGACAGGACCGAGGGAACACCGTAACCATCCAAGTGAGTAATCTGTACCAGGAAGTGTTCATAAAATTTAGAAAAACTATACCAGAAGTTCAGTTTTATCTTAATTATCTAACAATATGATGTGGATAATTGATCAAGGCATCGAAATCAAAAGATAGTAGTACGTGGACATTACAAGATTGTTGCACGAATGGCTTCGAATCCATGATAGTTTATGCTTCAGCGGATATCCCAGAGCTGCAATCGGCAATGACAGGATGTGATTCTAGTAAAGTTGCAATTCTTCCCTCCGGATTCTCGATTCTATCAGACGGGCTCGAGACAAGGCCTCTGGTGATTAGCTCTCGACTAGAGGAGAAAACCGTGGAGGGAGCTGGGTCTTTGTTCACCATGGTATTTCAAATTCTAGCCAATTCAACTCCTACATCTAAGCTAACCATGGAATCACTCGAAACAGTTAATACTCTTGTTGCATGTACTCTTCAAAATATTAAGAAAGGGTTAGATTGTGAAGATTAATGATGCATGAACTTTAATATAGTGTCTTATTAATATTTGTAAGGAAAAAAATAAATAAGAAAAAATAAAAAAGAATTAAAACTAGATTTTGTACACTTTGATGAAATTATTCAAGGGCGGTGTTGTTTGCTATAATAAACATAATTTATTGATTGAACGTATATACTACTATCTCCGTTTCAGTAAAAATATTATTATCATATTTTTATTTTAACCTATTTTTAGGTTAAAATAAAAAAATAATAGTAACACTTTTGTTGAAACGAAAAGAGTATATTATTGAGTTGGTTTGATCTTTTGGTTGGCTTTTCGATTTTATTACTATGTTTTTTTTTAAGTAAGATCCATTGATGTTGGAATTTGGTGTTTGGCCCTTTTCTCTTTGGCTTTTGCTAGCGTAGCCTTGGATGGAGGAATTCTGATAACTGGTGAGTATATGTTATATTTTTGTTACATTTACAGCATTAAGCATTTTTGGTGTATTCATAGGAATCAATCAACCCAACTTACTCGTCCAAAGTTTGGTAAGATCTTTGTTTGGACAAGAAAAAAATTATAATATTTTTAAAAATAAAAAAATCAGAAATTAGTTTGGATATATAATTTCAGAATAATTATTAAAAATAAAATATATTTATTTCTAATTTATAGTGATTCTATTTCTGGTATCCAAACACATTGCTGCCGACACACAGGGCGGAGTTTGTCTTAGTTATCTATTTGGTTGATATTCACTCTTTCACTGTATATAAAATTCCAAAACTGGCGGCATGACATAGTTATAGATAGATTAGGACAGACTAACATTATGAAGTTCTTATCAGCTAGATGCCTACACTAACCAAACTCGTTAAACTTTTAATGAACATTTAATGGATTCTCTCCCAAGCATAAACGAACTCTGACACTGAAAGTTTTCTTATGCAAGTTTGAGCAGTAAACTCATGTCCCTCCATAGACCTCCAGAAATTCATGCGCATATTCGGTTCGTCATTATACGGAATAAGCCCTAGTGCCTGTACTGACTTAATAACTGATTGATGATGCTGGTTACAAATGCGAATCAATCACCTCATAAGATCGATAATCTTCTGCTTCTCGTATAAAAGAAAACGAAATGAGCAAGTCTTCCTTGATGCATTATCACCAAGAAATAGAAAAAGCGGATATCAAAATGGAAAAGAAAATTTCTTCTACTGTTGGTTCCCTCCTTTACATGAAGTTCAAGTTCAAACACTTAGAGCAAACCTGAACAGACTTCACACAGTCTTCCACACCGCAATCATTCTCTCCTTACTCTATTACCGTCTTTCTCGTCTCCTTCAACAACCAGTGTTTCCAAGTAGTTGGCCATGGATTCTTCTATTCATTTCTGAATTCATTCCATCTTTTATTTCGTTCTTAAGCCTGCTTTTAGATTTAGGCCCGTTGTTAGAACTACTTACCATGACAGAATATCTTCATCATCATTATTACCGGGTATTCATGTTTTTATCTGCACTGCGGATCCAACTAAAGAGCCTACTATTCAAGTTATGAACACTGTGTTATCAGCGATGTCGTTGGATTACCCTTCAGAGAAACTCTCTGTTTATCTCTCTGATGATTCGGGTTCTTCTCTAACTCTTTTTAGCGTTAAAGAAGCTGCTATTTTTGCCAAGTCGTGGGTTCCTTTTTGGAACAAGTATGACATTAAAACTAGATGTCCAGAAGCATATTTTACTTGGTCGAAATCAGATGATGATATTGAACATGTTGATTATGATCAGTTCAAATTAGATCAAGACGAAATAAAGGTAACTTCTCTTCTCTTCTCTTCTCTCTTCTTTCTTATTTTCTCCGTGTTAAAGTAATGGGCTCATGATTTTCGTGCAGCCTCACACCCCCTCCCTGCATATGCCGAATGTTCCCTTCTTATAATGCCTAAATTGTGTGCTGCCTAGCTAACCTAACACTATGGAATTTTTGTATTTCAACGCAGTCAAAGTATCAGAACTTCGTTGACCGTGTACACAATGAAAGTCAAACCATAGCTACAAGTCAAGATCGAGCTCCACAAGTTGTGGTACGTTACTATTCATATCCAACAGCACATAAACAATCATCATCAGTATTATGGATCTTTCTTACCCAGTGAAGTAACCAATGCTGTATACTTTTTTGGAATGAATGCAGATAATATGTGAAAACGAAGGAATATCTCAAGTTCCTAACTCACTGGTATTTTCCTCATATTGCTTCCTTTTCCTGACACTCAGTTCGACGGACCTCTTACAATACAGTCGATGGGGGTTACTGATCCGGTGGTAAAGACTATTTTGTTATACATGGATTTTGCTAATCCCTCGTGAAATGTAGTACCTCTGTAGCAGCCTTGATTTTCTCCATGTCCGTTATGTCCTGCCAATTAAGCTATGTCATATGTCACAAATCTGCTAGTGTTATTAGTTGTTTATAGGGATAATTGGAAAAATGCCTCAAAAATGCATGCCCCGTCGGAAAAATACCCCATAAAGTTCAAATTCTGGAAAATGCCCCACCGTCATATTTTCCATCCAAATGGTGTTAAATAGTCAAACTAGACACACATGTATGTTCACACATATGTGAGTTTTGACAAAATTACCCTTTATTCCAGATTTCGACATGTGGCAACCTTCATGAATGAACGATGTGGATTAAAGTTATGTAAATATACCCAAAACTTTTATAAAATACCTAACATGTCCCCTAAATTCACAAGATTTTGACATGTGACAGTTTGACTGAATAAGATGTTAACACGTGGCAGTTTGACTGAATTGGGATATTAAGACGTGGCAATTTGACTTTTGGACTTTGCCACGTGGCAGTTCGATGAAAACAGTTTACATCTCAACCGTTGGCCACGTAGCAGTTGGGCACGTGGCAATTGGACACGTCACAAAGTCACGAATTTGACATAAATGTACACTAAAACATAAGATTAAATTGAAAAAACACAAACACACACATAAGATGCTAAATTACTAATCCATCGTATAGAATTTTCAAAATAAAATAAAATCCACTACTAGTTGTCTCTAAATAAAGATACATTTAACATCATTACCAATGTCTAAAGCCCATTAAATGTTTTAGTATCAAAAAAACATAATCCAAGAAGAGAATAAACAAATCAAACATCATATGATGTGTACTACCCAAATGAAGCTGATGAAGGTCTTGAAAACTATGAGCAGCAGCAGCCGCTTCTTGTTCTTGTTTACACCACCTGATCTTTGTTGATTGCATGTTAATAGGCTGAGCTTGTTGGAAAGCAATAGTCGGCCATCCATAGTTGTTGATTCCGTTGGTTAACTGTGAAGTCATGTTATAACTGTCTGCTCTTCGACCATCCACACTTGCCGCTTCGGCAATTTGCTCAGCTTCTTTTAAACGTTTTGCAGCGCCTCCGATCGGCAATGTACTACTTTCTATAATGCTATTTACATCGTATCTGCTCATATCGAAATTCATTACTGCATTCAAACCACGGAACTTAATCGCAGCTATGTCGTAGGCTTCAGCTGCTTCTTCTTGGGTACCTAAAGATCAGAGATTAACAAAGTTAATCATTTGGTATTGTTAGTAAATAAAAGAAGCATGACACGTGGAAGAAGATCGAGATAGGAAGCAACTAAATTAAAAAGAGCGAGAACCACACAATCAATATTAAAAATATCAAATATCGAAAAGGCACGAAGCATCTGAGCAATGGATTGCATGAACGACGCATATGATCGAGAAAGTTGAAGTACATCGAATAAAACAAACAGCATTAAATGATGGAAGATCGAAAAAGTAAGAATAATGATTACTTTTTTATCTTGATAATTGAGAAAGTAAAGGTAATAATTACCCCAATTATTTTAATGATCGAGATGATAGAAGTCTAAAAAGATAGGAAGACACGTGTCGAATATATAAGACATCGAACCAAGAAGCAATTAAAAGTGATCTGTCACCTAGTGATCGCACCAGATAAAAAAGGAAATACAATAACGATGGGTACATCGAAATAAAATGGATCGAACCAAGGAAAAAGCAATCCAAGAATGACGAGAAGACTGGATAAAATGACACGAGAGCATCGACCCAAAGTAGAATCGATCGAGGAACGATGACCAAACTGGAGAAAATGACACGTTGCACAAAGTGGGACCCAGTAAATAAATCTATAAATAGAAGAAGCCAAACAACAAAGAGAGGGTCGGGAAAAAATAGGAAGAAAAACCTCAGAAAGAAAGAGAAGATATTTTTAGGTATGAATCTAGGAGAAATAATTATATTATGGAAGGATTTTTTGTACTTAATTAATCAATTTGTAAAAATGATAGCTCAAAGATGTTAAATTTGAGTAATCATATACATCGTACAGAAAAGATTTTATGTTTGGCACAGAGGTGATTTTATAAAATCAATACAAAGATGTTTGGGTGTTACTCGATTTCAACTTTAAATTGATATGTGAGAATATGATTGGTTGTTTAGTCGAAAAGATTTTTTGGCTTACACAATTTGGCGCTAAAAACAGGGACGATTAAAGGATTTATCCTACCTGATGAAGGAAAAAAGGTTTTAATTTCAAAAATAAGTCGTCCAAGAAAGAAACATTTTTATTAAGAAAAGAACGGATTTGGTTGAAAAAATTTAAAAGAAAAAATTGGAAGAATTCAATTTTGCAAGATACAAAAAGTGAAAAGTTTATTTACATAAGCATGTTTATTTGACATGAAAAATGTTTGAAAAGATAGTTAAGAATATGAAACGAAGGATTTTATGAATTAGGAAAAAATCAGATTTGTGATAGGAAGAATTCACAGTTAAAGCAATAAATAGGATCTCTTATGATTTTGATGTGTAAGAGTTCATTTGACTGATTTTCTGAGATATTTTTAGATATCAAGCAAGGAAAGCAATCAGCAAGGCGTAGAATAGTTAAGAAACAACAGGATCTGAAAATTATGTCTCAAGACGCTAATTCTGGGAACCAAAATGGTAATGAAGACTGGGAGAATAAACAAGAGGAAGGAAGAGAACCAGGACAACAATAAAGTAACGAGGGAAATCATACCCCAAATCAAGAATTAACACCAAATACAGTGGTTCAGAATTACTCTTCAGATCATGGGAGTTCTCAAAGAAGAATGCAGCAAATACAGGATTTATTAGAAGAAATAAATGAAATGAGAGAGGAGCAAAAAGCAAGCAACCATCGAATTGAATTACTTGCAACCGAAAATCAAGTTTTAAGAGATGTAATTCAGAGAAAGCAAAGACCAGCTGTGACAAAAATACGGAATCAGGAGGTAATGTCAAGTAGACAAATATCGAGAAGTGAAGAACGGAATCCGGATCAAAGAATGGTACTATTAGGATCGACATCTCGAGTAAGAAGGCAACAAGAAAAAGAGATTTTACGAACCCAATGGGAAACATGCTTGGAGACGATGGAACAAATGAAAGAAGAAATTAAAGGATTAAAAAATAAAGAGGGGGGAAGAATAGAAGAGGTATTGAAAGAAGCAAAGCGAACTCCGTTAGCACAACATTTGACATGTGTATCATTACCAAGAGAATATAATATACCAGTATTCGAATGTTACGATGGTACCAAGGATCCAACATCACACTTAAAGTATTATAATCGAGTGATGAACCGGTGGGACGATCATGAAGCAATCATGTGCAGATGTTTTCCATCCAGTTTAACAGGGACGGCATTGTTGTGGTACGACAGATTACCGGAAAATTCCATCCATAATTATGCACAGTTGGTGAGGAAGTTTCTTGAAGCATACATGTATAATAAACCAGTTGATTCAGGGGAGGACAAACTTTATTCATTAACATCTTGGCCAGAAGAATCGATCCGATCATATACAGCCAGATGGCATGCGATATGTCAAGCAATAGATGAATTAGACCCAATAACAGCTATAAACCATTACAAATGGGGGATTGCTGATCGGAAAAGCCAGCTTTTTGTTGAGATTCACCGAAATAATCCAAAAATTGAAGGCCAGTTAAGAGAAATAATAGAAACATGTGCGAGGCTCCAAGACATACAAGAGCAAGGATCGAGAATCAATCCAAGAAGTCAAGGAAATACAAGGAGAACAAATTCAGTTGAGGAATCACCTGATCGGAAAAGGAAATTTCTTCCGAAATTCGAATCAAGAGAATTAAAGCACCCTCGACAAGGATATGGTAAAAATTTTGCTCAGCAATTTCGAGAAAGAACGTTCACCAAGCTTAATATTTCATATTTTAAATTATTTAACATTTTGAAGAATCGGCCAAATTTTCAATGGCCAATAACAAAGGGAAATCAACCAGAGTTTACACAACATTCAAAAGACTATTGTGAGTATCATAGCTATAAAGGGCATACAACAAACAACTGTAGAAATTTTATAGCCTTAGTACAAAGGATGGTCGATGCTGGAGAGTTAAAGGAATTTGTTCAGAAAATTGAACCAATAAAGAAACATGATGAAAGCAAGGCAATACGCATTCCATATAATGAACAAACAATTAATACGATATCATATGCGGAAAAAGATAATACGGATTTGAATGTAGCAATCAATAAAAAACTGTGCAAGAGAATTCGGAACCATGAAGTCTTTAAAGTTCAAGGAAGACAAACAGAATTATGGGAAGATTGGATGGCGTGTCCCTTGACATTTTCTACACAAGAAGTAAACCAAGAAATTGAGATGCATAATGACCCTCTTGTGTTAACATTATTGATATCAGGCTGGAATGTAAAGAAAATACTTTTGGATGGGGGCAGTTCGTTAAATGTGATGTCCTATAATACATTTTGTAAAATGGGTTTTAAAGAAGATCAGATGATCCTATCACGATACATCATTTACGGGTTTAATGGAATATCTTCCAAGCCAAAGGGAGACGTTGATCTTGAAGTTTCAGCTGGACCGATCAACATTTTGACAAGGTTTGGTGTTGTGGATGCACCATCACCATATAATGCTATAATTGGAAGACGATGGGTTCACCAATTGAAATGAGTGGTATCAACATATCACCAATATTTACGATTTCCAACACCGCAATGAGAGATGGAGATAAAGGGAGATCAAGAAGATGCTAATTTTTGTATAATGACAGAAACAAGAATGAATGAGGAACGGGAGCATCTACAACATAAAAAGAAAAAAGAACGAAGAGTTAAAGCAAAGGAGGAAGAAATAAGTCAATATTTAGAAAAGCATGCAAAAAATAAAACGGTAAATGAAAAAGGAGAGAGCAGTCAGAATCAAGAAAATCTGATAGACCAACATCTCAAAGGGACGATGTAGCAATTAAAGGGAACCCCAACTCCAATTGGGATTCCAAAACCAGTCTTCACTCCAGTAGAGGAAACAAAAGTTATAAATATTGGCACTACAGAATTGCCCAAACAAGAGCGAATTGGGATGTTAATAAAAGAAGATTTGAAACAACCGTTAGTTAAGTTACTTTGTGAGTTTGAAGATGTATTCGCTTGGAGAATAGAAGATATGCCGGGGATCGATCCTAATATCGTACAGCACGAATTAAAATTACGTCCTGATGCAATTGCCTTTCGCCAACGGATACGGAAGGTCGCACCAGAATACCATGAACCAGTGGAAAAAGAATTAACTAAACTTTTAAGTGCAAAATTCATTCGGGAAGTACGATACCCCACATGGATTTCTAATATGGTGATTGTCCCGAAAAAAACTGTGGAGTAAGAATTTGTATAGATTTTACTAATTTAAACAAAGCATGTCCAAAAGATAGTTACCCGCTCCCAAACATCGACCAATTAGTAGATGCTGTTGAAGGACATGAGATGTTATCATTCATGGATGGACAATCTGGATACAATCAGATAGCATTAGCAGAAGCAGATCAGGAACATACATCGTACTTTACTCCACGGGGATTATATTGTTACACCAGAATGCCATTTGGGTTACGAAATGCAGGAGCAACATATCAACGTTTAGTGGACGCAATATTCAAACCATGGATCGGAAAAACTTTGGAAGTTTATGTGGATGACATGCTAGTAAAAAGTAAATTATCTGATGATCATTTACAGAACTTAGCTGAAATTTTTGGTGCATTACGAAAATATAAAATGAAAATAAATCCAGAAAAGTGTGTTTTTGGTGTTACTTCAGGACGATTTTTGGGATATTTGGTTACGAAAGATGGAATACAAGTTGATCCAGCAAAAATATAAGCAATAACAGATATGCCATCACCAAACAGTATAAAAAGTGTACAGAAGTTAAATGGGTGTTTGGCTGCATTGAGTAGATTCATTGCGAGATCATCAGAACGATGCAAGCCCTTTTTCGATGTACTTAAGAAGAAAAATAAATTTGAATGGAACGATCGTTGTGAACAAGCATTTCAAAGTATAAAATTACATCTCGCCACGTTGCCAGCATTGCAAAAACCAGAGCCAGAAGAAATATTAACTTTATACATAGCGGCAACAGAAAATGCAATCAGTGGGGTAATGGTACGAACAAATGAAAAGATTGAAAAACCAATATACTACATCAGCAAGACTCTGAATTCAGCAGAAAGAAATTATACCAGGATTGAACAACTAATTTTGTCAGTAGTATTTGCTACTCAGAAGTTACGCACTTATTTTCTTACTCATTATGTTCGTATATTAACAAAAGCACCATTGGAGTCAGTTTTAAAGAATATAGGAAAAGTAGGAAGAATAGCAAAATGGAATGCTCAGCTGGAACAATACAACATTATTTATGAAATACAAACTGCGCAGAAATCTCAAATTCTTGCTGATTTTCTGGCAGATTTTCCAATTGAGGAGGAATATGAAATTCAAGGACTGCCAGGGTGTGAAGAAGAAGAGCCATTAGATATTTTGGATTCAAATAGTTCACGAAGATGGGAAGCTTTTGTTGATGGGTCGCGAAATAAAGAAGGAGCAGGAATAGGCATCGTGATTACAGCACCAAGGGGAGAACGTGTGGTACATTCATTTCGTCTTGAGTTCGAAGAGCATACGAATAACATAGTAGAATATGAGGCAGTGGTTCATGCTCTCAAACTCATTATTGAACTAGGAATAAGTGATGTTAGACTCACAAGTGACTCGCAGCTGGTAATTAGACAGATTGAGCTAAAATATCAAACGATTGATGAAGATTTGGAAAGATATAAAAACCTTGTACAAAATTTAACAAATTGTATTCCAAACATTGTTTTTCGACATTTGTCCCGAGAAAAGAATCGACATGCCGACGCACTTGCATATGTTTCATCTATGATAAATGATCCAACCATTAAAGCAGTAAAAATTGGGAGAATATATGAGCCATCCATAAGAGCACAAACATTAAACAGTATAGAAGAAGATAGTGCGATGGAAGAAATTGATGACCCAGCAATACGGAGTACCCCACTTACATCGCAACAAGAAGATGACCAACCAAACGAACCAGATTGGAAGCTCCTGATACATCAATATTTGCAAAATAAAGTGTTACCAACAGATTCTAAAGAAGCAAGGAAAATTCAACTCAAGTCAAACAGTTACCAACTTCGGGATGGGATTCTTTATCGAAATTCTTTCCTTGGACCGTTATTTCGATGTTTATCTCAAAAAGAAGGATTGCGAATTCTTAAAGAAATACATTATGGAGATGCAGGAAATCACAGCGGAAGACGATCATTAGCATTAAAAGCCAAAATGCAAGGCTATTACTGGATTTCTATGCTAAAAGATTCGGAAAAAATGGTTTGAAGGTGCGAAGAGTGTCAGCGATTTGGTAAGAAAATCAAAGCACCAGCTACAGAATTAAATTCAATACTTAGTCCATGGCCATTTGCAAAATGGGAAGTTGATATAGTTGGACCATTAGTTGAAGGAACAAAGAAAAGAAAATATTTAATTGTGGCTACCGATTATTTCACCAAGTGGGTAGAAGCGAAAGCATTAGCACGAATCAGAGACACTGATGTTTTTACATTTCTATTCGAGAATATCATTTGTAGGTTTGGGATTCCTGCAGCAATAGTTTCTGATAATGGAAGACAATTCCAAGGAAAGAATATCGATATGTTATTTGAAACATATAATATTCAAAAGCATAAATCTACACCTTTCTACCCACAAAGCAATGGGCAAGCAGAATCCACAAATAAAACAATCGCAACAAACTTGAAGAAAACATTGGACGGGTATTATAAAAAGTGGTGCGAACAGTTACATAATACATTATGGGCATATAGAACCACAAGAAAAACTTCAACTGGAGAATCACCTTATCTTCTCACTTATGGAACGGAAGCAGTAATACCAACGGAGGTTATTTTACCTACAACCAGAACAGAAGCATGGGAGAAAAATCTTAATTCAGATCTTATGTTACAAAAATTGGATGACTTGGAAGAAAAAAGAGAGGTAGCACTCCAGAAGATGGAAAATTATCAAAGGGGATTAGCTCGAGAATACCATAAACGTGTAAAATCACGAAACTTTGTCCAAGGCCAATATGTCCTACGACAAATAACGGAATACCAAAGAGATAAAAATACAGGAAAATTTGCACCAACATGGGATGGTCCATACATAATTCAAGCGTCAGCAGGACAAGGATCGTACTATCTCCAGAATATGCAAGGAGAAGTTTTACAGCATCCATGGAATGCACAATACTTAAAGCTTTACTATCCGTGAATAACAATGCAATGTTAACACAAAAGGCAGGTACATAGCCAACTAATTCAGTAATTACTTTTATAATTTAATCACTCCAGGAACATCGTATCTTGGAAAATACTGTAATTATTAATCAGAATTCCATTAATCTCGGAATATCATATACTTTGAATCCAGGAACATCATATCTTGGAAAACACTATGATCATTGATCAAAATTCCATTAATCCCGGAATTTCATAATACTTTGAGCGCTCAAAATTATTCCAGGAACATCATATTCTGGATTGCGTTGCGATTGACGACACAATCATACACAAAAGGTAAACATCCTTAAAGAATTTCACTAACAACGAAATTCTTATAAAGAAGGAGTTCCTTATTATTGGTTTATCAATTTTCAGAGTACAGTTCGGGACCAACCATGTATCTTACCCCTGGCTCGGGTTTGTTTCGTATGTGTGGGATCTCGAACAACATGATTTGAGGTAAAAAGTACTTCAATTCATGGTACTCGGAAAGTTATATGATAGCCAAAAAGATTACTTAATCAAATTCTCTTGTGCAGGGAACAACATTGGAAAAACGATCAAAAGGTTACAAAAGAAAATTCCTAAAAGACAGACAAAGTACAAAATGGTGAAGCAAACAATAGATGAAATTATAAAGAACATAATCAAGCATCGGGAGGACTGGGTCGCGATGGTGGAGGGGGAACTACAGGCACAGAAGCGCGTTTACTGAGCACTGAAGGATCGCATTGTGCACGATCTAAAGCAGTATTGAAGGATTTCGTAATTTTTGCTTTAGCATCCTGCCGAACCCAATGAACAAAGTCGCGCCCAAAGTTGACTTCTTTTTGAAGCTCTTCGATCTTTTGTTGATCTTTTTCTATTTGAGCAACAAAACTTGATTTTTGATCTTTTTCTTCATTCAATCCTGTGGTTAATGATACAATTTCTTGTTCACGAGCTGCAATCTTGGAAAGCTCAACAGACAATTGAGCTTGTAAACTCCGAACTTTTGTTGCACCAAGAGACACCTTGTTTTCAGAAGTCTTTAACTCTTCAGTGATGTTTTTCACTGTATCATTCATTGTGTTGAGTTCAGTTTCTGCTTGAGTTGCTCGATCTCTAACTTCATTAAGTTTTCTCTCCAGTTCTGAAAATACAAGAAAATATTAGATAAATTTTATGGTATAATAAACCAAAAGATCAGGTATACCAAAAAAGTACCTCTAATAACAGATTTAAACTCTATTTCTTTCAGAGTAAGCAATTTTACAACTTCTTGGTATTTTGACTCAGCTTTATTACGCCTCCAAGTGGCTAAATCAAAACTATCGTTCAATTGAGTTATTTTTTCTCTAACCACATTCATCTCTTTGTAGATTTCCTTTGCATGATTATTCAATTGTACCATTCTACGATCGTACCTAAATAAGTTTTCCGAGTTTTCCACTGGACCCAGGATAAAATTTAAATTCTTCATATAGATTAATAGAATAGAATAATAAATAAAGAGGAGTGAAAAATAAACCTTGATTTTGATTCTGAAGAACTTCGATAGTTTGAAGTTGTTCTTGTTGTTGCTGATGTTGTTGTTGAAGCTGTTGGAATTGTTGAAGTTGTTGTTGAAGAAGATTATTTTGCTGCTTCAACTCATCATTTGCTTGTTGTAGTGTATCATTTCTTCCCTTCATTTTTACTGACTCGCTCTTAAACAGTAACCCCAACATGGTGGCTCGAGCCTTATAAAATTTATAACCGCTAAATAAACAATCATTACCATACTGGAGTTGAGCCAAAGCTTGTTGTGGAAGTGAATATGATGAACTCTCAGCAACAGCTAAAACTTCAGTAAAGGAAGAAGGAGGATTCACAGGAAATGTTTGCTCAAGAATATCGTTCTTAGACCACGCGTCCTGAGCTTCATCTAAAGGGATCGCACCAAGAGAATCACAGAATCGAGACATGAAACAAGAATCAGACTTAACAATGTCAGGATTGGATGAAATATTTAAAAGCCCCCGATAAAGAAACCACTTGTAAGCCTCTTCTTCATCACCGATTAAATTAAGACCTTCATCAGTTCTGACACTGGCAATTTGATTAGAAAGAGACTGCAGAATTACAGGATCGGCACTTGGTATTTCAGTATCGACCACAACAACAACAGGAGAAGATCGAACCAAAGTCTCGGTAGGTACGATCGGTTCCGAAGAAACTCCAGTAGTACCCTCGACTTTAGTAGGGATCGAAACATTAGGAGCGATCGTACCAGAAGGAGGAAAAGTTTCTTTTTCAGGACGATCAATATCATTCGATTCTTCAACAAGAGTGGCATTGGTTTTAACATTCACATTTTCTACGTCACTGGTCGGATTTACATCAGCATTATTCTTTTCCAACGAATTTTCTTCGTCAACATGAGTTACTTCATTCACTACATCAACAATATCTTCATCAATAACAACATCGTCTCCCTCTTCTTGAGGAAAACCAGAAAAAACTCCTAACGTACCATTATCAGGTACGGGAGTATCAAGCACAAAATCAAAAGGAAATGGAGAAATAATATTATAAAAATCGATTGAAGTACCAGAAGGAGGTGCAACAATAGGATCGGACTGATCTGATACCCCAATTTCGGCTGGGATCGAAGAAACGGGAATAACATCAATAGGATCAGACTGATCCAATGGTAAAGCAACAACAGAACTTCCTTCTCCACTGCTTAAATTTGAAGTTATCCCTCCTATAACCTCAGTGGAAAGCACAAGAGTTTTGGACTTTTTCTGCTTTTTCTCTGCTGCAAGGATTAATTTTCGTTTTCCCTTACCTTCAACTATGGGCTCGACCCTTTGTCTACCCTCGACAATTTGAACACCGCGTTCAGATGAAGGAAGAGGAACTCCGATATCCAAAGAAGGATCGACCTGAAACCAAAAAGGTTCAAACATTATAAGAAGATATTAAAGATCGATACAATATATCTAAAAGAATGGAATATGAAATGAAAAATTCGAACCTTGTATTCAAATCTATAATCATCAAAGTTTAATCTCCATGGACAATAACTCGGGAAACAGTTTCGAAGATGTTGAATTTCATTATGGGGGATGTCACCATATACCCAAGGACCTTCAATCAAAATAGGGGTACGATACCATCTGTAATCGTGTTCCCGACGGATTCTTTCATTTGAAGGAAAATCGACTTTGGTATATGGAGCTATCTTAATTCTAGGGTCGTCAACCTCTCGAAGTAAGGGAAATCCTTGGGAGCATTTGCGAACTGGACTAACACTCTATTTTACAAAGTTTTTAATAGTAATACCATCACCATAAGTATTCTGGAAATTCTCAGGTGTATAGTGAGCACGTTCAGAAGGATCGGGAGTGTAGCAGGTAAGACGGGTGCGACCCTCACTGCGAAGAATACATTCATCGAGAATTCGCCACCAATTACCATTATATTGTGTGATGGATCGAGGTTGAGTTTGAGGAGCTCTATTACGAGTAGCAAGAACTATAAATTGGAAAGGATTTTTTGTGTCATACAAAGGGAGACGAAGACCAGCTTCTAAGGCACCAGCAGAAATTAACAATCTGTGATGGCTATAATGAAAATTTCTCATAGAATCATAGGTCAACATGTCGGAAGTATTATCAAAGAAAGAAACCTTAAATCCTTGAAGATTATGTTTCCTCTTAAATTCTTCGATGTCCATAGATCGAAAACTATAAGAAGACAACGCCCGTTTACTTTTGGGGGCAGGATTAGGAATGTCAGGGGTAGAATTACGTACGGTGCGAGGTGCAGCAGTGGTGGGAATACCAGGAGATGAATCACGACGAGAGACGGCGTATCTCGAAGTAGTAGACCTACTTGATCTTCTGCTCTCACCTTGGTCACCAGAAGCATCAGACTTTCTATGAGGCATGATGTAAAATCTGAAGGAAAAGAAGCATAAGAGAGAGAAATTTAGCATAAGAAGAAATTATCTAGAAATAAATTATAACCATCATTTCAATCATGAAAAGAGAACATAAGTCAAGAAAAAATTACTTACATGAAGAAAAGAAGTGAACAATAGTCAGATCAAAGTAAAGAAGGAATCAACTGATGAGAAAAGAACTCCTGAGTAGTGGGGGAATTTGAAAAGTTTAAGGAAGACAAAGTGCAATAACTATGAGAAAACAGTAAAAAGTTGCAGGGTATTTAAAGGAGAGAATTAATACCGCCACAAAATGGGTAAAGATTTGATTCTATCGAAAAAAGTGTAACTGACACAATCATATGTATAGAAACAATAAATGCAGAGCCGGAAAAATCAGTAACGTGCTAATACAATTAATACCAGCGGAAAACTCGGATAACGTGCGAGAAAAAGACTGAAAAAAGTTAAGTTCTTCTCCATTTTTCAAAATCTTGGATCAACCGCTAGATGATTTTGTAAAAAAAAGAAGAAGGGGGCAAATTGTTAGTAAATAAAAGAAGCATGACACGTGGAAGAAGATCGAGATAGGAAGCAACTAAATTAAAAAGAGCGAGAACCACACAATCAATATTAAAAATATCAAATATCGAAAAGACACGAAGCATCTGAGCAATGGATTGCATGAAGGACACATATGATCGAGAAAGTTGAAGTACATCGAATAATACAAACAGCATTAAATGATGGAAGATCGAAAAAGTAAGAATAATGATTACTTTTTTATCTTGATAATTGAGAAAGTAAAGGTAATAATTACTCCAATTATTTTAATGATCGAGATGATAGAAGTCTAAAAGGATAGGAAGACACGTGTCGAATATATAAGACATCGAACCAAGAAGCAATTAAAAGTGATCTGTCACCTAGTGATCGCACCAGATAAAAAAGGAAATACAAGAACGATGGGTACATCGAAATAAAATGGATCGAACCAAGGAAAAGGCAATCCAAGAATGACGACAAGACTGGATAAAATGACACGAGAGCATCGACCCAAAGTAGAATCGATCGAGGAACGATGACCAAACTGGAGAAAATGACACGTTGCACAAAGTGGGACCCAGTAAATTAATCTATAAATAGAAGAAGCCAAACAACAAAGAGAGGGTCGGGAAAAAATAGGAAGAAAAACCTCAGAAAGAAAGAGAAGATATTTTTAGGTATGAATCTAGGAGAAGTAATTATATTATGGAAGGATTTTTTGTACTTAATTAATCAATTTGTAAAAATGATAGCTCAAAGATGTTAAATTTGAGTAATCATATACATCGTACAGAAAAGATTTTATGTTTGGCACAGAGGTGATTTTATAAAATCAATACAAAGATGTTTGGGTGTTACTCGATTTCAACTTTAAATTGATATGTGAGAATATGATTGGTTGTTTAGTCGAAAAGATTTTTTGGCTTAAACAGGTATATATGCTACAATAGGGCTAGCTAGCTCTTGCAAGGTAGAGAGTGACTTACTGAATGTGCCCAAGTACAGTTCCTTGTTCCCTGCAACCCTTCCAATTCTTGCTTGCCATCTTCCATGCTGATGGTGCCTGTGACAAATCCAGACAAAATATATTACAAAAACCAAACATAAAATCAGAGCTTGAAGGTGAGAAACCGTTTATTCAGTACGTGAAAATTAGAATGATTAGCCACACAAATAAACAACTAGATGAATTTCTAATTACACGCCCTTTGGAAGAACCGATGTGGAAGAGCTTCTGCAAATAACAACACATTTCCCATGCCTATAAATATTTGGATAACTAATTAAATTTCCGAAAGCCATTTCATTCAATAAAAATTAGCAAAACAAAAGTGAAATTCTATCCCCTAACCAATTCATTTTTTTGACAGCGAAAGTACAATCCTAAAGATTAACAAACATTAACCGTGTCTATACCTGGTGACACCACGGTAGATTGATGCTCCACGAGAAAAACCACTGCTTTTCCTGTATATTTTGAACCATCAAAAATGTTAATAGATGATACATAGAGTTAGTAATAGAATTTCAACAAATTAGAAACAATGAGCACCTTCTAAGAGATGCTACATATTCCTGTCTAGTCATGTTCTTCATGTCTTCCGACTCTTGCTCATAATTAACAATCTGCAAAAGAAAAATATGCAGCTTAATCACACAATCTCATGGACACCTAATGATTTTGTAAAATACCCGAAGGATCGGTAAGTAATGAGCATACCGGAAAGTTTGTAGTGGTGGTTGATCCTCAATACTTCAATGCAGCCAGATCATAAGCCCTGGCAGCCTTATCTTCTTTGTCATAACCACCTAAAGTAGCAAATTCAAGAAAATAGAAATGAAAAAAATCAGATACTCCTACATTAAGACCAAAATCAAGAAAATAAAGGAATGTCACAAAAAGGTAATCAATCACTTACCCAAATAAACTGCAACAAGGTTGAATGAGACCCCCACATCAAAACATAAAAGGAAATGCCACAAGAAAAGCAACAAGTTAAAAATGAATCTACAAAAAAAAAAAAAAAATTACAAATGCGTCACAGAGAACCCCATTGAAAACAGACAGAAAAAACAAAAAAAAAAGCCCCAAATTTTGAAAACCCTAGAAAATCATATTTCATTAAAAATCAAATTAACTATATATATAAAGCATATAATCAAATGGGTTGCATGTTTCTTACTTGGATTGTACAGATTCATGAACTGCTGTGAACAATACTGGAAGCTACAAGAACACGTCTTCAACTGCTCCTGTGAACGACGACGACGACTGCAACACAGCTTGGGTAGGAACGACGGCTTGAAGAAGAAGAAGGGAGGCTTGGGTTTTCACTGAAGAAGAATGGAGGCCAGGTTTTCATCTCTGATTTGAGAAGGAGGCGTCGGTAGAAAAGAGGAGAAAAGGGAGACGAAGAGTAGAAGACAGTAGAAAAGAATGGAGGCTAGGGTTTTCACTTAACCCTAGTCATGACTCGTGTTCTTCTATTGACCCACATAAACACGTGTACAAACATCACACGTGTTGTAATATTATTTCACACATGTAAGGGCTGGAAAGGATATTTTGGTAATTTTACTTTTAAACGATTTCGTGTTTCCTGAGAAATTGACCAGTCAATCTCGTGATATTGACTTTTTGGATGGAAAATGTGACGGTGGGGCATTTTCCCAAAATTTGAACTTTACGGGGTATTTTCCCGACGGGGCATGCATTTTTGGGACATTTTCCCAATTATCCCTTGTTTATAATCATTTCACTGTTAGAACGATTGTTGATTTTACACCTGCAAAACAAAGATTAAGCATAAAAATAGTGACGTCTGAGTCACGACCAGGTCGCTCTCTTTAAGACGTTTCGTGGCTCTGCCTTGAGTTTGTGCAAGCAGTTCTTTCTTCGTCACAACGTCCCCAGGATAAAACAACCAAGAAGAAAACTCCTTATCAATCTCTCACGCACACAATGAGAGATTGAACACTCCACTCTTTCTAATCTTGCTCAGAACCTAGTCTCTTTTTCACTGTTAACAAAAACGAAAACTCTTATTTTGTTTTTCTGCAAAATCGGTTTTTTTTATTACCCAAAACTTAATTTCGTATTAATGGAGAATTAATGGAAAATATATTGCTACCATAAAACACTCACGACAGTCAAAAAACGTATATAAAATTTATACCATAATTAGTACAAATAAATACGTAATTAGCGGTAATAAAAACGTATTTGAAAAATATTCTTAAATGAGCAAAAATTGAATTTAAAATTCAAGAGACCTCCCAAGACCCCGCTTCCGGACATACACATATGGGTACGTGCACATATACACCCAATTAGTAGGGGAAGGGGCTTGAACTTGTGACCTACCTTATAATGCCCAAAATCCTTTACCACTAGACTAGAGATTATATGTTGATATAAATCCAAGAAAAAATTGTTTTAAACATATATCCCAACACACTCTCAATAAATAGTACTATCTTAGTCCTAAAAAATGATATCTTCACTTTTATATTTTTAACTAGCCCCCATTAAAAAAAAAATGAAATTTTCATTTTTTTTGGACGGAGGGATATCAAAATGGGATTGTCAGTATATCACTCGATCAATTGATGTATTTTGGGTTACAATGTCAACTGCAGTTACGGGTGTCTGGGATAATCAGAAACGCCCCATACATACTGGTGTTAGATTGTGATATGTACTGTAACGACCCAACGTCAGCAAAACAAGCAATGTGCTTTTATGTAGAGGATCCAAAGATTTCTTCATCATCTTCTTTGGCTTTCGTTCAGTTCCCTCAGATGTTCTATAATCTTAGCCAAAATGATATCTATGGTGGTCGGCCAGATCAGCTTTTAAGGTCTGCACATTCATTTTACGTTTTTTTCTTTGAAACTTGTGGATCCTGACAAAATGGAAGGTATGGATGGGCTAAGAGGGCCAGTATTATCAGGTACTGTTTTTTACATGAAGAGAAAAGCACTATTTGGTACTCCCAAGCAAGAAGGTAAACCGTAAACACAATCGTTTCAACGGCATAAGTTGCATACACTCACCAATTTGGAATTACTGGTTAAATATTGAAATTTGGTGCTTCATTAGATATCCATATTTCCGAACCAAAAACTTGTTTTGGCCATCTGCAAGATTCATTAAATCGTTATGTCAGGATTTTGAGTGCAATAACAATGATGAGGATTCATCAACCACCTCGTCTCTATTGCGAGAAGCCAGATGCTCAGCGTCATGTGCGTTTGAAAACAAGACACAATGGGGTGATCGGGTAAGTTCAATAGATCATCAAGTCGATATTTGGTTTTTGTGTGTGTATTTATTTCGTTAGCTAACATCACTTAGTTCTTACAGATAGGGTTCTCATACAAGTGCTTACTAGAGGGTACATTTACTGGGTACCTCTTACATTGCGAAGGACGGACATCAGTATATTGCTTTCCATCAAACCCAAGTTTTTTAGGGTGTGCCACAATGAATATGAAGGATGCCACGGTTCAAACCATGAAATGGTGCTCAGGATTATTTCAAGTTGGGGTTTCCAAATTCAGCCCTTTAACTTATGGAATATCAAGAATGTCTCCACTTCAAAGTATGTGTTATGCATATTTCACATTGCACCCTCTCTACGCCATATCCTTTCTCATTATGGCATCATCCCTCAGTGGTACCTTGTCAAAGGCGTCCCCTTGTTCCCCAAGGTATCAGATCCATGGTTCGCAGTGTTTGTCATTGTTTACGTGTCCGCTCTTTGTCAACATCTGGTAGAGGTACTAATAAGTGGTGGAACAATAAAAACATGGTGGAATGAACAGAGGATTTGGATGATAAAATCAGTTAAAGGAAGCTTGTTTGGATGTCTCGATGTTGTTATGAAATCTATCGGAGCAACAAAAACTAGTTTTCGGTTAACTAACAAGGTAATTGATTCTGATCAACAGAAAAAATATGACAAAGGCAACTTTAATTTCAAAGGAGCAACTATTTTCATGATTCCCTTGTTCATGTTGGTAATCTGGAATTTGGGATGCTTCATTCTTGGAGCAAGAAGAGTTTATATTGACAAGAGCCTCGAAGAGATGTTTGGACAAGTTTACATTTCATTTTCCATCTTAGTATTAGGTTATCCTATCCTTGAAGGGATTATATAACAAGGAAAACCCGGAGTATTTAAGCATATAAAGATCGATCACACTCGTTTTTGTGATGCTTTTGAACTTTTTTTCACTTGTTTATTCCATCGTTGATGTAATGTTGATCAATTCATGGATCAAAGAGGTAGCTCGATTTCATTCCATGTTTTGTTATCTTTAAATCATCTCATCTTCTTCTGTTGTTGAATATATGAAGAGATCTTTTTGTCATACAGGCCTCATGAGTATGGTAAAAATCTTTTATTTCAATAGTCGTACTCCGTATGTGTTACAGTCCATATGTTAACTACTAGCTAATAGGAAAGAGTCTGCAAACATTCGGGAAAATTTAGACAGTGGCTAATTCTGAATGGACTCTTCAATTCCCTAGAGCCATCTTAAAACATCTCGTAGCCGTAGGTTCAGATCATAGTCCAATTTCTTTATCTCTAAATAGTGACTAGGAAATAATAATTAACTGGACCTTTAGATTCTATTGTACCTTCTAAAAACAATTTTTGGTTTTGCAAATCATTTAATAGGATAGCTAATATTATGGCACACAATTTAGCCAAAAAAAGCTAGGGAGGATAGAAGTTATTTTGAATATTTTGATATTTTCCACCTGATATATTGAGTTGGTTGAAAAAAGACTATTGTATTACTCTAGATTCTCATTAATAAAAAAATTTATTTGGATCAAAAAAATAAAGATTTTATGTTACATAGCAAAAAGAAGCCTCTTGTGTGCAATTAATTAAAGAGCTTGGAGTCATGCAGTATCAGATAACCCACCTTCTTCTCTAGTAAATAAGCTCAGTAATCTAGGAGTGATAACTTAAATTCTTCTCAAAATAGTTTCAGAAAGGAAGAACAAATCCAAAATAAGATGTTAACCTTGGAAAAACTTTATGAAACTCAAGAGGATATACCTAAACAACAATCCAGAGATAACATAATTAATCTAGGTGGAAAAAATACCAAATACTTCTGCACTGTCACTCTCAAAAAAAGAAAATGGAACACATAGAATGTCTAAAGAATAGCAGAGATGAAGTCACTTTTGATAAAAAAGAAATCCACATAACTCTATAAGATTATTTCCACAAGTTGTTCTCGGCAGATCCTATTGATACAACCCATCAAGATTTCATTTTCAATAATATTCAGCATGTGATTTCTGAGGAAGAAAACTCTAAACTCCTTCTTATTCCCTTTAAAGAAGAAATCCTTGGAGTTCTAAAAAATATGAAACCAAATAAAGCTTCAGGACCTGATGGTTTCCCTGCTAGCTTCTTTAAACAGAATTGGAAATTAGTAGGTGAACAAATCACCCTTACAATACAATATTTTTTCAAAAAAGGAACTCTGCATCCTGACCTTAACAAAACTTTCTTGTTTCTTATTCCCAAGATCAGATATCGAAAAAATCCTAGTCAATTCAGACCCATAGGTTTATGTAACACCACTTACAAGATAATAGCAAAAATTCTAGCTAACAGAATAAAACCACACTTAGATGACATAATTCTCCCTTTCAAGCAGCTTTCTTGTCTAAAAGGAAAATCTCTGATAATATAATCATGTCTCATGAAATAATTCACTCATTTAAACAGAAAAAAGCTAGAACAGGAGGTATAAGGATTAAGATAGTTATTTCAAAAGCTTTTGACAGAGTTAACTGGGATTTTCTTAACTCTGCCCTCTTATCCTTTTGTTTCAACCAAAGCTGGATGTGCTTCTTAATGGTTCTCCAGGAGAATTTTTCCAACCATCTAGAGGCATAAGACAAGGAGACCCTCTATCTCCCTCTCTTTTCATTATATGTATGGAAATTTTCTCTAGGCTTCTCCTTAATCAAGAAAAAAACAAGCTTTTGCATGGAATAGAACTTACCCCAAAAAACAGTCCCATTTCTCATCTGTTTTTTGCATATCATTGTCTTCGTTTTGTTAAAGCTTGCCTAAATGAATGCAAGAACCTTCTAAATACAATCAAGATCTTTAATAAAATCTCAGGTCAACTCATAAATTTTGATAAATCAGGTCTTTTCTTCAGCAAGAAAGTTCACCCAGACCACCAAAGAATGATGTCAAAACTTCTTAAAATAAAAAACATAGATTTAAAAGACTCATATTTAGGAGCCCCCCTTTTCATAGATAGATTTAAAATAAAAACCTTTGGTACAATAGTGAATAAAATAGAGAAGAAAACTCAAGGTTGAAAGAGTAAAATTCCTCCTCAATCAAGCAAAATGACCCTCAATAAGTTTGTTTTAGCTAGCATGCCAACTTACCAAATGAGTTGTTTCATCATACCAAAAAAGATAACTAATAAAATAATACTCCCTCAGTTTCAGGAAAAGAGTTACTTTTCTTATTTGCACAATTGTTAAGGCAAGATGAGAGAGAATAACTTTTTAAATTTATTTCCAGATTTACCCTAACAAAAAGTTTAATACTACATATATCTTTATAATGAGAATAATAACATTTCTTAGAATAACAAGGGTAGTTTTGAAAGTTTGTTATGTTGAAAATGAAAGTAACTCTTTTTTTGGAACAAAAACTTAAAGAGAAAGTAACTCTTTTCCTGAAACGGAGGGAGTATCATTCAAAGAGATTTATGGTGGGGAATAGAAACAAACTCTAAAGGTTTTTCCTCTAAAGCTTATTCTTGTTTATGTAAACTACTATATAAATGAGGATTAGGTTTTAGAGAAGCACATGAAACAAATCTTGCTATGATAGCAAAGGTAGCCTGGAGACTATTATCTGAACCTAAAGCTTTATGGGATTCATAATTGAAACAAAAATATTTCAGGAAAATGTCTTCCGTAAGAGTCAAAACTTCCTCCTCTAGCTCCTGGATATGAAAATGCATAAGCGAAGGAATAAGACTAGTAGAACAAAATAGTATTTGGGAAGTAGGGGATGGAAAAGACATAAACATTTAGGAGGATATGTGGATTCCAGGTCTAGAAGATAACCTTTCTCAATATCGTAACAACAATAATAAATCTTTAACACTTGTAGAATATATCATAGATTCTGCCATAAAAAAGTGGAAAGTCACAACGATTCAATCATTGTTCCCAACTTACATTGCAAAGAGAATCCATATGATTAGGATATTCCCATCAAACTCAATCAATCCTAAACCTGCCAAATTAAGATGGCTTCTGACTAAATCTCTGGAGAATTCACTGTTAAGTCTATGTATGAAAAAGTAAATGAAAATGGAATAAACTCAAACAATCTCAGTATGCCAGAAATTTTTTGGAAAGATTTTTGGGGTTTAGAGGTATCCCAAAGAATTAAAATCTTTATATGGAAATGTTTTTAGAATGTTGTCTCAACTAATTTCAAACTTTTTAAAGTTATTAAAGATGTCTCCCCAAGATGCGATTCTGATGAGACAATATAACATTTATTTTTCCATTGTAATTTTGTTAAATATGTATGGGCAACTTCTCCCAACCCAATCCAATTCCATTTGACAGCACAGTTACTTTTAGAAATTTGTAGATGCTAGATTGAAAAACATAGCACAAATATTTCCATAGAATTAATAATGACCAAAATTTGGTTTATATGGAAAGAGAGATGTAATAGAGCTTTCCAAGGAAAGCATTGTACACCAGCACAAACTGCCCTTACAATCCAGAGACATATTCAATTTTGGTACAAATGAGATTTAAACAAGAGTAAAAATAGGAAAGCAAACCAAGAAAACAAAAACCTAAAAGGGGAATTGAAACTACTAGAAAAAGATCAACACATAATTAATGTAGATGCAGCTTGGACATCTAAAGATAACCCTTCTGGATTTGCAATAATTCTTAGAGATGATGCAGGTAATTTTAAAAAGGAAAGAGCAGGACCATCCTCAGCAATTGAACCAGAAGAAGCAGAGGCAATACGAGTTTTACATACAGCACAGGGGGTAAAGGAGGAAAACATCATCAATTTAAGCATTGAAGGAGACTGCAAGAGGATTTTTAACTACCAGAATAGAAAAAAATCTTTGTTATCTTGGCAGATCCAAACAATCTTACAAGAAACAAGAAGAATCATCAATTCTTGTCAAAACTTTTTTGGTTTTACTTTTGTTCCACGATCAGCAAACAACTCAGCAGATATTCTAGCTAAGAAAGCAAAAAAAATCTCTTGTAAAATTGATTGGGAAACACACCCACCCTCTTATATTGAACATAACTTATTAGTAGAAAAATATAATGTTAAGAAGAACCGTAGCTCTTCCACATTAGATGGATCTACTTCTTTCGTAAGTCGGGTTACTAACCCCCTAAGTTTATTTTTAATATATTTTCAATTTGTAAATAAATAAAAAAACTAATATGCTACCGTTTTGAGAAAGTTTGAAATAATGACCTATGGGTGCTTAATTTTTGCATTAAAAGATCATATCACAAGTTATGCGAACAAATAATACAATTAAATATATCTGCTTTCACTAGTGGAAAATAACCTTTTTAAGACTGATTAGGATTTTAGGGCATCCACAATGGTAAGAGCATTACCAAAGACCAAAGAGTAAAATTTTTTACTCTTTGCTCCGGCCCAAAAACAACGGCCCAAAGACTAAAAATGATCGGGCGGTGCTCCAGTATAACGCTTGTTGTTGGGAGGGCTCTGGGTATACGCTTGTTGTGACGGGCGGTTGTCTAACGTAACGCTTGTGTGAGACGGATATCTGGTTGAACGCTTGATGTGAGGCGGTAACGAAGATTACGCCTGATGATAGACCGACTCCTAGACGCACGCCCCAGAGACAGGCGCTTCACTAGACAAACACCTGATGGAGCGGTTTCCTAACATTACGCCTGATGAAATGTGTAAACGTGCGAGAGAAGTGTGTGCGGAAAAATACGGGCGTGTAGTTAGTCAACCGCTTGAAGCACCGGGCGGATCCATAGATGAAGGCTCACTCACCAGGCGGATGGATGGGGCGGTAGTCTACTTAAACGCTTGAAATGTTCAAACGTTTAGTGGGGCGGTTGTTTACAATTACGTTTGAAATGATTTAGTCTATTAATTAGTTTAAGTCTATTTCAAATACAGTTTAGTGGAGTATTTTAATTTAATGGGGCAGTTGTTTATAAATCCGTTTGAAATGTTCAAATGTTTAAGTCTATTATTTAGTTTTCATTGTTAGATTTCGTTAGATTAATTAACGTTAATGAACATTACATTAAGTTTTAACTTTACTCTGTTTAACTTCACTAACTATTCTAATACTAACTTTAGATTAAGTTCTAGCGGACCTTTAGGATGCCACTTATAAGAGTCAAAATCATAGGCGGACGTTTAGGATGCCGCCCACACTCTGGCGGGGGTCTAGTATTCGTTTCAATGGGACGGTCATTTGGTTACCGCCTGTTAGTGGGCGTGATCCTAGAAGCCCGCTCCATCAGGCGTAATCTTGGTTGAACGCTTGATCAGGCGGAGATTTGATTAACGCCCGTTTTTTCAAGCGTTACGCTAGAATAACGCCTGCCATCAGACGTTTCACTGCACACCCGCTTAGAGTCAGGCGGTTAACTACACCACCACTCGAGTATAATGGGTTTGGTCCGGATAAAATACTAAACTTGGTCCTGAACAGTGTCAAAAACGGACCAAAGACTACTTCTGCTCGTCCCGCTGTGGTATGGTTTTGAAGGACCAAAAACCATAAATGGGTTTGGTCCGTCGTTTGATCCAGCCATTGTGGACGCTCTTATAGAAGGATTTTCTTGGGTGGTATTTATGGTAGGGATGAGTACAACTGTACTTCTAATAAAAATTCGGTGAGAAACCATATTTTCTTTGGATCTTAAATTTACAAATTTTCCCCTTCTAGAACAACCTATTTTGAGATTGAGCCTATATTTTGATCTAACGGCTGATGTCTCATGACTAAAGAAACTAAAGAAATGAAAACTTTATCGCAATTTTTCTATTATCTTCCTTTTTCCCTCCTCTTTGAGTACTGACTCAAAAACTTCACTCGTTAGTTTTGTGGGGACGAAAAATCATCTCGCCACGTGTTCGCATCTCAGCACACAAACATGAGGGAAATATTGATAGACACATTTTAGTGTCTAGATTGCACCTTAGTTTCTATTAAGTTAGTATTCGATTTTGCAAATATTACGTGTTTTTATGCTTTTGTAGGTACATTTGAAGAATAAAGATTTGTGGAAAAATTGGCTCAAAATGTGATAAAGGCACCCCAAGGACAAGTGTTATTTGGCACCCTAGAAGTGGATAAGGGGTACCCTCGAGTCAACTCGGTCAACCCGAGTTGACCGAGTCAACTGCCAGTCACGGACGGGATCGGGACGGAAAATGCTGTTAAGAACTGCACACTTTGATTCATGATAAAACTTGGATATTCTTGGCTCAAATTGATACACAAGATAGATGGGACCAATACAAGATTAAACACGTGAAGAATTAGAGGTTTACGCCGGAAAAATAGCCCCAAATCCGAGTTTCGCCGGGAAAAGGGTATTATACTTTGATTCGGATTTGGATGAATTTGGGAGTGTTTCAAGGAGTTCTATTAGGTTTAGAAGACTCACAAGGATCCCTAGAGCCTATATATACCAAGAGAAGCCAAGAAGAACGGGGGAAATAGCTTAGAATTGAAGTTTCGGAGTCGCCGGAATTGTGGCCGGAAACTGGACCGATCCGGCCACTGCTGCTGTCACCGGTGACCGTGTTCTTCAACTTGTCGCTGCCGAAGAAGAAGACACAGCAACACTTTTAAGTGTTGCTGTTCCGTTGCTTAGCTTTCAAATTTCTTCCCTCCTTTTCTTTGCCCTGCCTTTTGCAACGGCTGAACCTTGTTCTGTAACACTTATAAACGCGTCTGTTCAGCTGTTGCACTATTATTCAACCTTGTAATCAATATTTTGAGCAATGAAAAGATCTTTTGAGCAAGTTTTCTTCACCATGAGCTAAGTATATCTACTGGGATGATGGAGGAGGTTTTTCTCTCAATTTTATGTGGTAAGTCTATTTTTAATTAATTAATTATAATTCTTTACTTGTTAAAATTGCATAGTTTCATAATAGAAAAAACGTTTTCATTCAGTAGTGGTGTTTTTGTTTGATGGGTCATGCTGGGTTAACGACCTCTGATGTCCCATGCTTATGATTTACCTCTACTTGTTTGCATAAAACCTATTTTGGCAATATTTGAGCTTAATTTATTTAAAAGAATTACTCGATTAATCACATAAATTGTTAGAAATAATTGATTCCTGATTCCTGGTTTTCTCCATATTTTATAAAAATCATCTCTAGTTTATTTTCCTGATTTTTATTAGTTTAGATTTAGTCCAATATTTTCTAAAATCATTACCTTCACAAGTTCGAGAATCGAACCTCTATTTACCACTTCTAAAATGACATCAATTTTTGGCGCCGCCGACGCGGACTTGTTTTTAGGTTTAGGGTTTTAGATTTATTTTTAAGTTTTTATTTTTAGTTTTATTATTTTACTTTGTTCTATTTTACGTTTCTTTTGGTATTTTTCCTTTTTACTACAGGTTCGATTTTGGATCGAAAAGAGATTACGCCCAAGTTTTGGAATTAAAGCTAAAGACTTGGAATTAAAAAAGGGAAAAGCTTAAAGAACGAAAAAGAAGATCGAAGATTTTATTTTATTTTTCTTAATTAGATTTTTAGTTTATTTTAATTAGTTTTAATTAATTTAGAAAATTGTATTAGGGTTTTAATTATTTTTGTAATTTTTCTTTTATTTTCGGACACTTTTGGACATTATTTTTGGACTTTGGACTTTTTATAGTGAGGCCTATGGAACGAATCTAACATCGAAGTAAAATGCTAATGAAGCATAATTCATCTCCGAGTAAGTTACAGTAAGATCATCCCGGCGAAGTCAACTATGTCCGAAGCAAAAAGTACTCGAAGTAAGTTGTTTCCAAGGACTTATGAACCAAACCCTAATTTTATGTTTTGGCTATAAATAACCTGTGAATGAATGTATTAGGGTTGATCAATTCTGTTGAAGAGTAAGAGAGAGAACTATTGTGTAAATTCATAAGCAATCATTTGCACTTGTAACCATCATCATATCATAGTGAAAATCACTCCCGTGGACGTAGGTTTTAACACCGAACCACGTAAATCTCTTGTGTTCATCATTCTTTATTGTTGTGAGAGTTTTAATCATAAGATCCAAGTAAAAGATATAAAAGAAAGTTTTAGGGTTATTCTTGCGTGTGTTGTGGGATTTCCTGCAACTACATTTTGGCGCTAGAAACATGGAGTGAAAAGATAATTTATTCTTCCAGGGTTATTTTAAAGTTCTGAGAGATTTCACAAGAGTTTGTTTTATTTTTGTATTTTCTTGCTTTTCTAAAAAAAAATTGTCTAGATCTAGAGTTTTGTAGTTTCATACGTAAAAAAAAAAAGTTAGATCTGAGTTTCTAAGAGCAAGTCTCTAGAAAAGAAGTAATCTAGGAATGAGAGGTTCGAAATATTTGGAGTTTTTCAAAACACAGATCATAGGTTTGGTTAACAACATTCTAAAAGAATTTTTAGGTTTTGAACTTCATAAGTAGAGTATAGGAAAAAGATTTTGGTTTTTCAAAAGAGTTTCGCAGCAGGATTTTCATTCTTTTACAGGTGTACATCAAAAGAATTTTATTCCCGAAAAAACATTACTTTTAGTGGATAAATCATAAGTAATTAGATAATCTTTTTTGAAATCTACCTAGGATCTACTGCAAAATCATTGGCCTAGGTTAAACATTTAGTATTGAAAGGTGGCTGTCAGATCTAGGGTTTATAAACCTAATTTTTCTAATCACAATCATTGGATCCACATTCAATATAGTGAATCGTGGGGGCCACTGATAGGAACTCATTAAAGGAGTACATAAACATCATTTTATTTTGCAGAAACCCTAGTGAGCAGCGATTATGTGAAAAGCAGAAAGAGATGTCCAAAGAAGAAGTACTAGGGTAAGGAGCAACAACGTAACGAACCAAAGGAAAGACCGTCAAGTGGACGAGACAGATGGGAGGACTGGTGAGGAAGAAATAAGAGCGTCTCCCGGGCAAGTACTTCGTTACAAAATATTAACAAGGAAGAAGCCAGAGTGGAATCTCACGTTTCTAGTGATGGGGATCAGTCTGATGCTGAGCAAGAGTTGATAATGGAATAAATAAAATTTAAGCTCACAAAAATCAGAGAGGAAAAGAAGAAATTAGCCCAGGATCGAGAGTTACTACGAAAGAAAAAATCTGGAACTAGAAGAACAGAACCTAAAATTACAGGAAGAAACTCCTGAGAAGTCAGGGTCATCAGTAACGTATACGCACAAGCACCGAGATCCAAATAAGAGGCGAAGAGGAAATCATGGGGATAGCCAGGAAGAAGTTGATGCGAGAAAGCGTCAAGAAGAAATGGTACATCAATTGAAGAGGGCCAAGGAAACATCTGTAAATCAGGAGGTAATGAAAGAATTAAAACATATGAGAGCCATGATTCAAGGTTTCCAGAACAGTGGCAAGGGGCAGCAACTGACGGATGCATTAGCAGAGGCGAAGCGATCACTTTTCAGTGTAGACATTTTGTATGCAGCCCTGCCACCTAAATGCATGATGCCAACTTTCGGAAGCATCTTTGATAGAAGTGGGAACGCTACATAACATATTAAGGCATATCAACGATCGTTACTGCAATGGGAATACAAAGATAAAGTGATGTGCAAATATTTTTCGTCAAGTTTAAAAGGCGAGGCGTTGGCATGGTTTGATGCACTTCCTGAATATTCAATCACATCATTTAGAGAGTTGAAAAAAGAGTTTCTCGCGGCCTACATGAATAATAAACTGCTGATACCTGGAGTTGAAAAATTATTTAGCTTGAAGTGAAGAACAGATAAAAGTCTACGAAGCCTAGTAAATAGATGAAGGACCTTGTGTAGTGAGGTCATGGGCCATGAGTCTGAAACAAACTTGGTTCGAGGGTTCGTGAATGTATTGTTCCCAAATGATCTGTTGTATATGGTCATATTCAAGAACAATAATATATTAACCTTGCAAGAACTTTGGGAGTTTCAAGAAGAATATATAGCTCTGGAGGAGATACAAAGAGAGGCAGCTTCGCTAGTATCGAAGAAGACCATCTTCCTAAATTTAACAACTGCTCAGCGAAACACAAATGCGATCGATGATGTACCACAGGTAGATTACAGAGACATTTATCGAAAAGAACAACGAAGAGTACCTCAGCAAGATATGCAATCAATAAGGGATTGAGAGAACAATAGCATACCGGGAGATTCCAAAGGCAATGGGAACATCCCTCTCGTCGAGGCAGATTCAATGATTAAATATTTGGTGCACAAAGACCAAATGCTCTCAGATTTGAAGACCTAAGGCTACCTAAGTTGAACGCACCATTATCGGTGATCTTGCGACATACTGAAAGAACGGAGTCTGCAAGTATTACGTACCCACACAATAGAGGGGTGGAACCACCCCCACCCCTCCAGGTATAATAATCAATTTTATGAATATCATCAATTTCATGCCATAGTACTGACAATTGCAGGAATGTGCAAAGGATAGCATTATGGTTGACAGATCAGGGAAAACATCAAGAGTTCTTGGGAGATCTGTCACCCGCGCTACCATTACGAGCGGAACCAGAGGTGCCGCGAGTGCATAAAATTGAGACTGAGCAAGGAACCAATTTCTTGCGATGCAATTCAATCAATCATTCATTCGGCGAGGATTGAGGCAAACTTCCACAGTAACATCATGAGCAGGGTGCATAAGCGAGATCGTCATGGAAAAGAGATTTTCAGTGTTGAAAAAGCCCATCCTTTGAAGAATTGGATGGCGCAACCAATTGTATTTTCAACATCTAAAGCACATGAGAATGGAAAATCGCACACGGATCCTCTAGTGGTCACCTTAAAAATAAAAAAATGGGCAGTAGACAAAGTCTTCTTGGTGGATACCGGAATTTCATTGGACATCCTTTTTTACAGTACATTCAAGTGAATGAAATTACGGGATTCTGTGTTTATCCCGTCAACCTAAAAAATTTACGGATTCAATAGGGCACCCTCAAGGCCGAAGGGAGAGTTCACCTTGGTAGTATATCTTGGAAAGCTGGAAACTATAACTACTTTTTATGTAGTTGATGTTGATTCACCCTACAATGTGATTGTTGGAAGACCATAGGTCCATGGAATTAAAGAAATAACCTCTACTTATCACCAATGTTTGCGTTTTCCAATACCAGATGGGGTAGATGAAGTAAAAGGAGATCCTACTGAATCCAAGTATTACAATAAAGTGGATGTTCGTCAATATGAGGAGATGACAAGATCAATGAAGAAAAGAAGTTGAAGAAGAAGCAAGCTAAAGAGAACAAGAATGAGTAAGAAATGCAGGTATACGAAGTGAATTCGACAAAAGGAAAAGGACTTCCGAGCGAAGATACAAATAAGGAAGGCTCGTCAACATAGAAATTAAAGGGCCCAACTCCTCTCGGAGAGTCAATAATAAACTTCACAGCAGCAGAACCGACTCGAAATGTAAACCTGGGATCTGAAGAAGAACCAAAGGTGGTCAAGATAGGTACGAAGCTAAGCAGGAGCAAAGGAAAAAGGTTGGAAAATTTATTGAGAGAGTATGTTGACGTATTCGTATGGAAGATGGAGGTCATGCCAGGAATAGATCCTTCGGTAACTTGCCACAGGTTGGACATTGACCCAAAGACAAATCCTTTCAAACAAAGAATCAGGAAAGTAGCAATAGTCTATCACGAAGCAATTGAATTAGAATTAAAAAGAATGAGCGAAGCGGGAATTATCAGGACAGCAAAATATCCACAGTGGATTTTAAATATGGTAATTGTTCCAAAGAAAAATAAAGGAATAAGAATCTGTACTAACTTCAGCGACTTAAACAAGGCTTGCCCAAAAAATAGTTTTCCTCTGCCAGATATATCTCAAATGGTTGAATCAGCGACAGGATACAAAACCCTCTCACTCATGGATGGATACTCAGGTTATTATTAGATACCACTCACCGAGGGAAATCAGAAGCATACTTCTTTCATTACTCCAAGAGGGTTACACAAGAATGCCTTTTGGGTTGAAGAATGCAGGGGATACTTACCAACGAATGGTAGAAAAAATATTTGCTCAATGGGTGCATTCCACATTGGAATTATATGTAGATGATATGTTGGTAAAAAGTAAAAAGTTTAAAGATCATGTACGAAACTTGAATGAGATTTTTGATCAAATGCGCAAGTTCAAAATGAAAATCAACCCTGCAACTTTTAAGGTTTCCTCAACATCTTCTTTTTTACTTGTTAGTTCAGCAAGTTGGCATTGGGTGTTAGCCAACTGATCCATGGCCTTTTCTGAAATATTTCCAAATTGTGCTTGGTATAGAGCAATTATTTTATCCTTCTACTTTATTCGAATATCAGATTTCACAATGTCCGCTAGCACCATATCACTCGTCTTTATGATTTCAACGTTCTCCATACGAACCTTACGCAGATCTGATTTAACCTTTTCAAGATCCTTCTGCAGTTGTTCGTGATCTGTTTGCATCTTGTTGAGATCAGTTTGTACAGTGCGAAGATCTTTTTGGGATATACGAAGATTATCTTGTAAGGTGCGAAGACCCTTCTCAGTAGTGCAAAGCTTTTCCGCAGTAGTATCCTTCCTTGAAATGAAATTTTTCTTCTCGGCTCGCAGGGACTCGAGTTCGCCTTCAATCTCTGTATTTCGGCGATTCAGTTCCATATTATTATAGTCAAGATAAAAATTGAACTTATCTAAGTTCTGAAGCTCGCGAACAAGTTGATCTACGCGATGACCCATTCCAACATCATTCTCTAACTCAAAGTTCAAGAACTCAATTCGTTGTCTATATTCTCTATTTTGTTCGCGTAAAACCTCAACTTCTAGCTGGCTTTGCTCGGCAGCTCTTTGACGAACATGGCAGCATTCTTCGGAGAAGAACACACCTAAGTATCAACTAGCGAAGAAGAAAAGAATAAAAAACTAAAAACTAAGGAGATGTAGCGAAGCTTACCACGAAGTTCCTCGAATCGTTTCCTTTGAGAATTTACAACAGCCTACTCAGAATCCAATTCCGCTTGTATCGTTTCCTTATCTTTTTTCAGTTGCCTAAACCTCCTTTCTATCCTACTGCAGTCCATCTCTGACTGACGAGCCTCCTCTGGTGAAGCAAGCTTAAGATTATATTCCTGCACAACAAATATGCTCTAAGCAAAAAAAATGGCGAATGAAAAAATTAACTGAATAAGTAGTGGAGATTACCAATGTCAGTAAACCGTCTTGATGAGCTCGAGTCAGGGACGAATATACTTGACGTTTCGCTTATGATCCAAGCAAAGAAAAGGATTCAGAAATCAATACCATTATTGCATTGCAGACTTGCGAAGGGATATCCACTACCACTCCCTCCTTTATAGCTTTGAACATTTGAATCCAAGTATTCACCTCGCGAGAACGTTTGTCTTGGAGAGTCTCCAGTGTAGACAACTCTGTTTGTTCTTTAGCTTCTTTCTCAGGTCCCTGCGAAGATCCCTCGCCAGTCTCATAAACCTTCGCAATCACAGGTTCGAGTTGGAACATTTCCAAAACCGAAGGAATTTGGAAAGTGGGCTTCGTAGAAACTATTTTAAAAATATCAGAAGGCATCATTGATTCTTCATTCTCTTTCTCCCCAAGAATCTCTTCTTTGGCGGATTTATTTTCGACCACCTAGGGAATGGTGTCTTCTTTGGCCTGAGTGCCAACCACCTCAATATTTTTCAGCGAAGAAGAATCCTCCAATCCATCATCAGCTATCAGAGGCACCTCAAGAGTGGCGTGAGTCTTCGCATAGCGACGAGACTTCTTATTCGGAGGACTAGCCTTTACCTCGCCAGATTCCTTCTTCGAAACAAAAACTCGCCATCGTCAAATAACGAATATAGGCAATAAAGGGAAACAGAACAATGACAGAATGTGTTGTTTACCTTCCTATGCTCCAAAGACGAACCTTGCGAGATTTAGGTTTTATCTCGTTAGCAGCAACAATATCCTGGATATACGAAAAATTAGTGTCAAAAAAGGAAAAAAAGAAAATAACAGAGCAAAAAGAATAAAGAATACCTCGGGAGTCTTATCTGACCATCCAAGGGTCCATGATTCGTATCGAGGAAGGTTTTGATGCTCCCCCAGAGGACCCTGGCGAGGAACATCGTACGAGTGTTTACCCCAAACCCAATTCCCGTCACTGGATAGGTGATGTGTTTTAGAAATAGTGGTAAAAGATTCGATACTCAGACTTGTGAAGATTTGATTTTTAAACCTAATTTTTAATACTAAAAACAAAGAAGATTAAAGTAAAATTGATTTAAGGTTACGGAAAGAACTGAGACTAAGGATTCCACCATTAGCCAATTTTTCAAGTAATTTAGCATTAACAATTATATTGCAACTCATACATTCAATTGATTCTAAATATTGCCAAAGTTAGATTCTCAAAATAATAGTTGTAAATTAAAAGTATGAGACATCAATAGCTCTAAACTAAGCATGACTCATCAAAAGAAAACACAACTAATTGATAAAAATTATTATTTCAAATTTAATTCAAAGCAAATAATCTTAAAAGAATTATAAAAAATTAATAAGATAAAAATATATCACTTTATTATTGGAAAAATGGCTTCATCCGTCGCCCCAACAATAGGGTCTAGCTCCTCATGTCAAACACTCTCTCAAAATACATGTCCATAGCTCAAAGTGCTTAAAAGAAGAGAAAAATAGAAGTAACACAGAAAACAGCTACGGGTATAAGTGTTGTTAAGACTGTTTTATGTGTTGCTGAAAAGAGAAAGTAAAACAGAGAATAAAAGACTGCTTCTGGGCGCAGTAAAAGACGAAAAAAAATGTGACAGAATCAGCGATTATATTTATGTGTGGTTTGTACTCCTTCTTCTTAACCAGGGAACAAAAAAAAATTCTCTGAATTTTTATCCCGACTCCCAGATGATTTTTTCGTGTTTCTCTTCGCTATTTATATGATTAATAAACCCTAAAAGACTTCCTTAAGCGATAAAAACCTAAAAATATCTTCCAAAAACAGATTCAATCTCATGTTAAACCAAAATCAGGGATATCTCCTTTTTCCGGTACAACTCGTGTTTTCTAACCTGTTTTCACCACAAGCAATACTCAGCAGTGACGTGTTTTGATATATTTTGACTTCTTAATCACTTTGAGATATAAAACAACTTCCTAACTCCCTTAAAACTCGGTTTCAAACAACTCAGATTCATTTTCTCACGTAATGAATTCATTCCCGCCAATTTCGGATTCAAAAGCAAAATGAAGGGTGCCCCTAATCCATCTGGTGGGTGCCTTTATTAATTTTCACAGGTGCCTTTAGTAGTTTTTCTGGATGCTTTTATCAACTTTTTGAGCCGATTTTACCACAAAAAATTTGTTTCCAAAAACTACCTACAAAGACATAAAAACTCATAATAAGTACAAAATCGAGCACTAGTAATATAGAGAATTGAGCATAATTTAGACATAAAAATGTGTCTATCAAATACCCTCAAACTTACTATTTTCTAGTCCTCGAGAAAATATAATCTAGAAATAAAATAAAATCCTAACTCACTTTCGTAGGAATCGCGACTACATTTAGCATATGTAATAAGCTTTTAAACCCTTAGGTGTCCTAGTGGACGAGTTTTGTCTCGTGAGGGTTTACAAGAGGTATACCCACAAAACCTTTACTCCAAACCCTAGCTACCTGTGAACGATTGAGGGTAGACACTAAACAAGCTATTTAGTTGGCATACTAAATTCTTCAACTATGGGAATCATTACCCTATGTGAGTCCGATTGATGTACACGAGTATGCACTCAGCGTACCAAAATTCATATATAAAAAAACAAAGCTCTACTTAGATAGTTGTTCAACCACGATACTCAGAATCTATCAAAGTACAATCACATGAAAAGATTTAGAAGATGGATATTGACAAAATGAAGTTTGCACATGTTGACTAAGGTGAACGGTGTTTCCCATATCTGTCTGAAGGTCAGTGCCAGGATGAATCCTAATGGATTGAGATACGCTCCCACTGGTCTTAATCCTAATACTAATATCCACTCAACTGGTATATACAAGGGTCTCAGCGGTCGATTTATTGAAAATAAAACAATTATAAATGTACTGACAACATGATTGGATCAAACTAAATCCAAGCGCATGCTCCTTATCAGCATCTTACATGATAGTTCTCATGGATCCCGCGTTCCACGCTTTCTTAGGTGACGGAGGAAGGGAGAACACACATATTGCTATCGTGTCAATACTCAAAAAAAAATTAAGATAAAAATGGGGCTTGATCTTAAACACTCTATTTTATCCTGGCGATGATAACAATTTGATAATGGTGCCCCACCAAATCACTTAGAGAAACACAAAAATTGCAAAAATAAAAAAAAAAAGTGATATGGTCGAGATAGACTCCGAGATATGGTGACAACTATCATGTTATTTCTAACATCTGAACTATGTCCTTTTATGAATAGACCATTTAACTGGGCACACCAATTCCTATAGAAAAAGAAATAAGTTTCCATCTACATAGAATGGTTAGTGTCATCCTGAATTTTTCACAAGCTTCTAAATTTTTGGAGTTTTATTATTGCACTAAAAAGTTTCTCCCTTACCCCCAAACATAAATCAAACAGTGTCCTCAATGTTTCAAAATAAAGAGCAGTACCAAAAGATAAGTACAAAGAGGAATAAAGAGGTAAGTCAGAAAGATGGTACCTGGGTGAAGCGTAACAATCCTTCTATGGAGAATAAGACAGGAAAATAAAAACCTAAAAACGAATAATAAAAACCTACAAAAATCTACTAATGTACATAAACAACCTTGATGGTCAATCAAGGTGAACAGGGACCTCCTCAACATCACCTGTAGGAAAAGTCTCTAAAAATGGTTTCAATCTCTGACCGTTAACCTTGAAAGGACTTCTACCATCTTGAGTCTCAATCTCAATAGCACCATGAGGAAAAACAGTGCAAACAACAAAAGGACCGGTCCACCGAGAGCGTAACTTCCCGGGGAATAGATGCAAACGAGTATCATACAAAAGAACTTTTTGACCTGGAGAAAATGACTTTCTTAAAATATTTGTATCATATATAAGTTTCATTTTGTTCTTATACTCCCTAGCACTATCATATGCATCTTTCTGAATCTCTTCCAACTCATTGAGCTGGAGCTTCCTGTGAGCTCCTGCTTTGTCAAGTGAAAAATTTAACTGTTTTACAACCCATATGCTTTATGTTCTAACTCGACATGCAGGTGACATGCCTTTCCAAAAACTAGACGATAAGGTGACATTCCAATGGGGGTCTTAAACGCAGTACGACAAGCCCATAAGGCATCAATAAGCCTCAATGACCAGTCTTTCCTATTAGGATTAAATATTTTCTCTAGAATACGTTTTATCTCCATGTTGGAAACCTCTACTTGACCACTAGTCTGTGGGTGATATGGGGTAGCTACTTTGTGGATAATACCATATTTCTTCATCAAAAGTTTAAACGGTCGATTGCAAAAGTGTGACCCTCCATCACTAATTATAGCTCGTGGTGTACCGAAACGTGCAAATATGTTATCATTCAAAAACTGGACCACAACCTTGTGGTCGTTTGTTTTAGACGAAACTTCCTCTACCCACTTAGATACATAGTCTACAGCAACAAGGATGTAAAAATAACCAAAATAATTAGGAAAAGGACCCATAAAATCAATGCCCCACACATCAAAGACCTCAATAACTAAAATAAGATTCAAAGGCATCATATTTCTACGGAAAATGGTTCCTAACTTTTGACAACGCTCACAAGTAACACAATAACTGTGGGAGTCTTTAAACAACAAAGGCTAGTAGAATCCACACTGCAATATCTTAGCAGCAGTCTTCTTAGCACTAAAGTGACCCCCACAAGCATGATCGTGACAAAAGGAAATAATACTGGACTGGTCACTCTCAGGTATACATCTCCTAATAATATGGTATGGAAAATACTTAAAAAAATAAGGATCGTCCCAAAAGAAATGATTTACCTCGGCTAAAAACCTAGAACGATCTTGTTTACCCCAGTGTTGAGGCATTCAACCAGTAAAAAGATAATTCACTATATTTGAAAACCAAGGTAATTGGGAAAAAAAGAATGGTTTTTCATCAGGAAAACTATCTCTCGCAGGAGGAGAATCATCAGGGGAATCCACAACAAATCTAGACAAGTGGTCTGCTACTATATTTTCTGCACCCTTTTTGTCTCTATTTTCTAGAGAGAATTCTTGTAACAAAAGGATCTATCTAATCAATCTAGGTTTAGTATCCTTCTTAGACAAAAGGTACTTCAAAGCAGCATGATCAGTAAAGACTATAACCTTAGAGCCTAAAAGATAGGATCTAAACTTGTCTAAGGAAAAAACAATGGCTAACAGTTCCTTCTCTGTGGTGGTGTAGTTCAGTTGGGTATCATTCATAGTTTTGCTAGCATAGTAAATCACATGAAATAATTTGTTTTCTCGCTGACCTAACACAACACTAATAGCATAACCTGAAGCATCACACATTATCTCAAAGGTTAGGCTCCAGTTAGGTGCCTGGACTATGGAGGCGGTAGTGAGTTAGGTCTTAAGCTTCCCAAAAGCCTCTAAACAAGCATCATCAAAGAAAAACTTAATATCTTTTGCAAGCAGATTGCAAAGAGGTCTAGAAATCAAGCTAAAATCCTTAATGAATCGACGATAAAAACCTGCATGCCCTAAGAATGACCTAACATCTCGTACAGTTTTTGGAAACTGTAAAGTCTTAATAAGGTCAGTTTTGGCTTTGTCTACCTCTATACCCTTAGAAGATATGTTATGTCCTAAAAAAATTCCTGATCGAACCATGAAATGGCGTTTTTCAAATTAAGCACTAAATTCTGTTCCTTACTCCTAGTAAACATTAATGTCAAATGATGCAAGCACTCATCAAAAGATGACCCAAATACTGAAAAAGCATCCATAAAGACCTCTAACAACCGTTCTACCATATCAGAAAATACGCTCATCATACAACACTGAAAAGTTGCGGGTGCATTACACAGCCCGAAAGGCATGTTTCTATATGCAAAGGTACCAAAGGGACATGTAAAAGTGGTTTTATCTTGGTCTTTTGGGGCAATAACAATCTGATTATAACCAGGAAAACCATCTAGAAAGCAATAATGGCTATGTCCAGCTAATCTCTCAAGCATTTGGTCGATCAAAGGAAGGGGAAAGTGGTCCTTCCTTGTGACCTTAATCAATTTTCTATAATCAATACAAATACGCCACCCCGTGTTCACTCGGATTGGGATTAACTCATTGTTATCATTCTGGACTAAAGTGATACCTGATTTCTTGGGAACAACCTGAACGGGGATGACCCACTTACTGTCTGAATAGGGTAGATAATACCCGCATTTAATAACTTAAGCACCTCAGTTCAAACTACTTCTTTCATGTTAGGGTTAAGTCGACGTTGCATCTCCCTAGAGGTTTGGTATCATCCTCTAAATGAATCTGATGCATAAAAACAGTAGGACTTGTACCCTTAATGTCTTCTATGGTCCACCCTAAAGATTCTTTATTGTCTTTAAGCACGGTCACTAGCCTACTTTCCTGGTTACTATCCAAGTCGGATGCTACAATCACAGGCAAAATCTCAGATGGGCCTAAATACACATACTTCAGAGTATCTGGTAGTTGTTTAAGGTCCAACTTAGGAGGTTCTTCTAGAGAAGGAATTAGTGTAGACTTAGAAACTTGTAGTGGTTCGAACTTAGGTTTACATCCATTACTAGTGTCTATCAAAGGGGCTGAATCTAACAAAGCATTCACCTCATTAATCATACTATCACCATCAAAATTAAATCCAAAGTGGTCTAGGCATTTCTCTAATGGATCTTATAACAAAGTGTTTGGTAATGAATCTAATGTTCCTATCATGTTCACCTCTTCAATGCACATGTCATCTAGCTCAGGTGGTTGCTTACTAATATTGAAAATATTCAGCTCTATAGTCATATTACCAAGAGATAAGTTCATAATACCATTTCGACAATTAATGATCACATTAGATGTAGCTAAAAACGGGCGACCTAATATCACAGATATCTGATTCTCTGGGTCAGGGACAGGTTGGGTATCAAGAACAACAAAATCCACTAGATAAATAAACTTATCGACCTAAATATAACATCCTCTATGACACCACAAGGAATTTTCACAGACCTATCAACTAATTGTAGTGTTATCTTAGTAGGTTTCAAATCACCAAGTCCTAGCTGGAGGTACACATGGTACAGAACTAAGTTCACACTGGCTCCTAAGTCAAGTAACGCTTTCTCAACACGGTAGTTACCTATTGTGCAAGAAATGGTTGGGGACCCATGGTCTTTGTACTTAGGAGTTGTATTGTTCTGGATAATTGAACTCATATGACTAGCTAAAAAGGCTTTCTTTTGTACACTAATCTTTCGCTTTCGCGTACACATATCCTTAAGGAACTTGGCATAAGTAGGAATCTGCCTAATTGCATCTAATAATGGAAGGTTGATAGTGACTTGCTTAAAAACCTCCAATATGTCGTTAAAGTTGGATTCCTTCTTTGTTGATGCTAACATTTGTGGGAATGGGGCTCTGGGAACAAAATATGGCTTATGAGGAACTGCATCGGGCTCTTTAGATACTTCATCAGTCTCTTCAGCTACTGGCTCAGAAGGGTGAACTACAGTATGTTCACTATCAGGCATGGTTACCTTGTTGTCTACCACTTTACAGTTCCTAAGGGTTCTAATTGCATTCACATGATTTGATCATTTCTCACCAGAAGATACTTCATAAACTCCTCTAGGATTGGGTTGGGTCTTACTAGGAAACTTACCATTTTCTCTCAAAGACTCATTCAACTGACTAAGCTTGGTTCGTAAATCGTAAATAGCCTGAGAGTTAGCCTGGATCATCTTTTTATTGTCTTCTGAATTTTGTTCAACCGATTGCTGAAACTTAGCAGTGTTATGAGATAAAAAGGTGAGAGACTCTTCTAAACTCATGATCTTCTTATCCGAATGGTTCTGAAATTCTGTTTGTCCTGAAGGATTCTTAGTATAGCATAAACCTGGGGGAACCTTAGAATTACTAGAATGACATTGACTCTGACCCTTAGACCAAGAAAGTTTAGGATGGTTTCTCCAATCAGGGTTATAGGTTTCTGAATAAGGGTCAAACTTCTGATGATTATCAAATCTAGTGTTATTATAAAGAGCATGGGATTTCTCTTTATAACCTTTATCAAATCATTTTGTCCTTCCCAAAATGACTTGGGCTTAATTACAAACCTAGATTGACTCAGTTATAAAACTTCTAACCTTTTTGATATAGCTGTTATTTTGGCATCTGATTTAAAAGATCCTTCTACCCTATTGACATTTCCTCTACTTAGAAGAATTGTTTTTTGGGGATCCCTAATATTTTCCATTGCTCAGTTTTTTCGGCGATTTGATTCAAAAATGTCATCGCACCATCGACAGTTTTATTTTCAAACCCATCTATGCATAAAGACTCAACCATGGTTGTTGTCGAATAATTTAAACCCTCGTAGAGGATCTGAACTAGCCTTACTTTTTCTAAACCATGATGAGGACATTGTGATAATAAGTCATTGAACCTTTCCAAGTACCTATATAAAGATTCCCCCTCTTGTTGAGCAAATGTACAAATCTGCTGCATAATAGATTATGATTTGTGCCTAGGGAAAAACTTCTGGAAAAAGGAAGATGTAAGTTGTTCATAGGTTTGAATGGACCCAGAAGTCAAACTATATAGCCAAGATTTGGGTTTGTCTCTTAGTGAAAAAGGAAACAATCTAAGTTTAAATGTTTCATAATTTAGGTCCTTAATCCTGATGGTACTACATATTTCCTCAAAATCCCTAACATGGAAATAAGGTTTTCATTTTCTTTCCATAAAAACATTGGGAGCATCTGTATGGTCCTAGGTTTTACTCATAGTTTGCTTCAGTTTCAGCTAACTTGATACATGATGGACGAGAAGTCCTAGTCGGGTTCAACAAAGCTTTTAAAGTTGTCATTGTTGGCACTATCAAAGGACTAGAAATAACTTTTTCACACAGTGTCAAGTTCTCAAAATTGAGATTTCCAAAAACAGGGCCCTCAAAAGAAGAGTCTTCGAGGTCCTCGTTTCCAGAGACAAAACTATTCGGTTTTTCACTAATCAAACGACCTAGAGTGTCTCTTTTCCAAGCTCGCTCAGTGATGATATCAAGCGGTCTTGGCATAGACTAAAAAAAAAAAAAAAAAAATCCTAATTGGAAGGGAATTTTAAAAAATCACAAGCAAGGATGACTCAACCAAATCAAACTTATTGAATCTAGCAAACAAAAAGCATGATGGCTCCACTTAGATTGTTTCTAGACCAGCTTCTATTCTTTCAAAAGGCAACTAGTTACAGTTTTAGCAAACCTTTTAGAACGATCTGAATTAGATTAAGTCGAATAGAAACATGATAAGCTCTAAGGAGCTTTGATAACCCTGTCTCTTTAGCAACGTTTCCTTGGGTTACAAGGCAGCTCAAATCTACTTAAAATAATCTTCCTAAACTTTGAGTTAGGCTAACATAGTAACCAATACAGTCCTTTTGAATGACTTTCCTATAAGCTCGTTACCTTATCGGTCTCTTTCCATTCAAAATTTTAAACTTAGGTTCGCGTTTGGTAACGTGTTCCTAAAACGGGCAAGAAGGAAACGGTGATGAAATCCGAGTCCTTATCTTGTATAACCAGTTCTTTCCCTTTACTAGAAAATAAATCCGTATCCAGTTCATCAACATATATGCACGAAGGAATACAGTAAATCAACTTGCAGGGGATTCGTGGGATGATCGAGTCTTACCTCCCATACCAGACGGGGGATAAATCGGTTGTAGTCGACTCGGACCACCGACTCCTATGTCAGTGTACGAACCCAAGGGGACGAGACAATATAGTAATTGTCGTCCTTCCCTGTTGTAGTTTATATTTAAATTACCCTTCGTAGGGTTTAAAAATAATAATAATGTCCAAAGTCCAAAAATAAAGTCCAAAAGTATCCAAAAATAAAATAAAAATTACAAAAATAATAAAAGATTTCCTAATATAATTTTCTAAAAAGAGAAAAGAAAATCTAACAAATAAGAATAAAATATAATTAAAAATAAAATTATTTGTCTTCTTTTCTGTTCTTTTATAACTTTAACTCCAAGTCTTTAATCACCAAAGTCTTTGGCTCAATTTCCTTTTAATCCAAAATCCAAAAATTGTAGCAAAAAGATAAATATCCAAAGAAACGTAAAATAAAAACAAAGTAAAAATAAAACTAAAAAAAAAAGAAACCTAAAAAAAATATCTAAAACTTTAAACCTAAATATAACGCGTCGGCGGCGCCAAAAATTTGATGTGTTTTAGAAATAGTGGTAAAAGATTCGATACTCAGAATTGTGAAGATTTTATTTTTAATACTAAAAACAAAGAAGATTAAAGTAAAATTGATTTAAGGTTATGGAAAGAACTGAGACTAAGGATTTCACCATTAGCCAATTTTCAAGTAATTTAGCATTAACAATTATTTTGCAGCTCATACATTCAATTGATTCTAAATATTGCCAAAGTTAGATTTTCAAAATAATAGTTGTAAATCAAAAGTATGAGACATCAATAGCTCTAAACTAAGCAGGACACATCAAAAGAAAACACAACTAATTGATAAAAATCATTTTTTCAAATTTAATTCAAAGCAAATAATCATAAAAGAATTGCTAAAAATTAATTAGATAAAAATATACCACTTTATTATTGGAAAATGGCTTCCTTCGTTGCTCCAGCAATAGGGCTAGCTCCTCATGTCAAATACTCTCTCAAAATACATGTTCATAGCTCAAAGTGCTTAAAAGAAGAGAAAAACAGAAGTAACACAAAAAACAGCTACGGATATAAGTGTTGCTAAGACTGTTTTATATGTTGCTGAAAAGACAAAGTAAAACAGAGAATAAAAGACTGCTTCTGGGCGCAGTAAAAGACGAAAGAAAAGGTGACCGAATCAGCGACTGTCTTTAGATGTGGTATGTACTCCTCCTTCTTCTTCACCAGCGAACATAAGTTTTTTCTCTGAATTTTTCTCCCGACTCCCATATGATTTTTCTTGTTTCTCTTCGTTATTTATAGGGTTAATAAACCCTAAAAGACTTCCTTAAATGTTAAACATTTAAGGACCCAAAATATCTTCTCAAAACAGATTCAATCTCGTGTTAAACCAAAATCAGGGATATCTCCTTTTTCCGGTACAACTCGTGTTTTCTAACCTTTTTTCACGGCAAGCAATACTCAGAAGTGACGTGTTTTGATATATTTTGACTGCTTAATCACTTTGGGATATAAAACAACTTCCTAACTCCCTTAAAACTCGGTTTCAAACAACTCAAATTCATTTTCTCACCTAAAGAATTCATTCCCGCCAATTTCGAATTCAAAAGCAAAATGAAGGGTGTCCCGAATCCATCCGGTGGGTGCCTTTATTAATTTTCTCGGGTGCCTTTAGTAATTTTTCTGGATGCCTTTATCAACTTTTTGAGCCGATTTTTTCATAAATATTTATTTTCCAAAACTACCTACAAAGACATAAAAACCCATAATAAGTACAAAATCGAGCACTAGTAATATAGAGAATTGAGCACAATTTAGACACAAAAATGTGTCTATCAACATGCGAAGGAACTGGTTGGTTTTGTTGATATTCAGATCAATATCAAGAAGAAGGAGTTGCTTGTCATCGCCGATATCCTCCCAGTTGAAGCGAATAGACCATATTTCATCTCAGCGGTCAAAGCGATTTTGGACGTAGTTTGATAAGAAGGAGCTCACAGTGTAGTCGGAGGAAGTAAATGATAATTTTTTATTGGGGATGGTCGACTAGCCCTGCAAACGAGCTACGAATTCATTGACCAAGCGAATAACATTTCCGCTTAGTTGAAATACACCTCGCTAGGGCAGCAGACGAGTCATAACCTCGTAGAACAAGGGAGTCGCACCATTGTAGAGAGGAAATTATAGACCAGCCCGCAGTTGACCTAACGAAATTATAACCTGTTGGCATTCCAAGGATCATTCTCAATCATTTTCAGGGTCGGATTAACTCTGAGCCAGATCCTTCAGGAATGGTTAACCTAAGACCTCGTGGATGAAGTTCAGTATTGAACTCAGCGACAGTTTTTGTTTGTATAGATCTGAAAATCAAAGTCAAAGTGAAAAGTTAGGTTAACCCAAAGGATGAAAAGTTAGAAGAATATATGAGAAAAACTCACCCCAACAGTAGGAATCCGTGAAGAAGCAGCATCTTGATTGGCTGCCATCTTTATGAAGGAAGATGATTTGGAGAAATAAGGTTTGGAACAAAGTCAGACAGAGAGACAGAGTCACAAACAGAATGTTGGAAGTAAAGAAGATGAAGTTAATGACGGATTACAAGTCTGACAGAGGAAGAGAAGTTATGAAGGGAATAAAAGTTAATGAAGAAGAAAACTGTTCAGAGGGATATTTACACCAGGTTAACCGGCAGAAGAGGTGGAAAGGTAGAAATTGGTTGGACGTGTCGGTCATCAAGTGCAAAATTGAAGTCATGGCGGCGGTTTCCCGAAAATTCCGAAAACATGGCGAGAGTCAAAACCTTTCAAATTCTCTTCTCATCCTACCCTCATTCGGATGACAAGAGAAGAGACAAAATGTGGGGAAAGAAAATCATATCGCCACATGTTTGCATCTCAGCATACAAACACGAGGGAAACATATTTCAAGTGAACACCGAAGCAATATTCATTCAACATAGGGATCTCCGTTAATACACAAGATTGAGACGCGTGGAAAGCACTACACGAGAATCAATGGTTAAGTTTGAATTAGACAACTGGACATTTAATGCTGAACAGAGCGGTCATATCAACAACCTGTTTGCTGTCAGGATATGTGGCGAATTACTATTGGATGAAGAGCAAATGGTCAGCGACAGTTATAATGAGGCCCATGGAACGAATCTGACAACAAAGTGAAATGTTGACGAAGCAGAATTTATCTCCGAGTAAGTTACAGTAAGATCATCCCGACGAAATCAACTATGTCCGAAGAAAAAAGTACTCGAAGCAAATTGTATCGGAGGACTTGTGAACCAAACCCTAATTTTATGTTTTGGCTATAAATGGCCTGTAATGATGTATTAGAGTTGATTAATTATGTTGGAGAGTAAAAGAGAACTATTGTATAAAATTATAAGCAATCATCTGCGCTTGTAACCATCATTCTATCATAGTAAAATTTCGTGACATAAGTTTTAACACCGAACCATATAAATTTTTTATGTTTCATCACTCTTTATTATTGTGAAAATTTTAATCATAAAATCCAGATGGAAAATATAAAAAAGAGTTTTAGGATTGTCCTTCGGTCTGTTGTGAGATTTCCTGCCGCTGTAAGTTTCTATTTCTTCGTAAAACTTTCTATCTCTCTTACCAAAACCACCTTCTGTAATTACAGAATTTGCTGCTAAAGAAGATGGTATTCTCAATCTCTGACTGCGTATAAAAGTTTCCCCATTGTTAGGGTTTCAGGAGAAAAAAATATTATGTGTTGTCAATTTTACTTTCAGTTTCACAACGATAATTATTTATGTCTCTCAAACCCTAGATTTGACTTTCATCTCAAACTCTGCTGATTTTGATTTTTTTTTTTTTTTTTTCATCTTTGTTTCATCTTAAACTCTACCCAAAATCTCTAAAGTTGTAGCTATTTTGTGTATCTTTCTGCAGGGGATCGTTTTATTTCTCTGCAATCTTATGTTTTGTTCCAGATCTATCTTTGATGTTGATTTCATATCTAAAGTTTTTTTTTGTATTTTTGCTTTGGGTGATCAGGTATTGGAATCTACAGTAAATGCAATTAAAAAGTTTGGGGTTTTGTCTAATCGACAGTAAATGCAACTTCCTGCTCATACTTTCATGTATATTCTTGATCAATTTTGAAGATATGGGGTCTTTTACTAATAGAAACATATAATTATTCAAAGGTTATATAGTGGTTTTTCTTTAGTAAATTGATTGTCAGGTTTTTAACAAATGGTTTAGTTTCTACTTGTTTTGGGGGTTTTATCCGTTGCATTCTTTGCTCGTTCCCTGGAAAAGTTATCTACTATTATGTGCCAATGGGTATTTCAGAACAAATAACCTTATTTGTGGATTGTATTTTTCTATTCAAATTACAACTTTCAGTTTTGGGGTTTAGTAGCTATTACTATTGTTATTTTGTTTTTAATGAAAACATTACGATAGTATTATTAGCTAGGTGAACCATGTCCACTGCTTTCTGCTAGGTTACTAGTATTGACTTAATTATTATTTTTGTGGTTAGCCATATATAAGTAAAACCACGACTTGAATTGTTTTTCTCATGTTAATCTGCAGGTGCTGCGAAGGAAAGGGTTGCAAAATTAACTATCATCTCGAATGTTTGAATTGTTTTTCTCATGTTTTTGTGGAAGCCAGGGTATGTGAATGGGAAGCTCATAGTACCACAATTTTTTGATTTATGCCGGAACTAGGCATTTTTATGTTGTTTAAGAAATTGTTTGGGTTCCCTTATAAGCTATCAAAAACGTTTCTCTTTGAAGTTTAGCTTGTAATTGGTAGTAATTAGAATGTTCTATTTTTGTTTATGCTCAGGTTAGATCCTATGGAAAATCTAGTTGTGGCCTTTGCTTTTCAGTAATGCTTCTTATGAACGAATGCCATTACGAGAAGAGGTCATCACCTTATTTACCTTAATTAAGTTAAGCAACTATGTATTGGCTTTTAATTCTTAATAAGTTCTTAAAATGCTTTTACAATTTGTTTCGAACCTGAATCTAACAGATTTATGTTTTTTAACCAAATTGTGTACAGGTGGGGAGTCATTGGACGAGATATTGTCCAGGTAGACTTGTATTGCATATTGCACTTTAACTTTTTGTAATGGTGCTTTCCTAGGCACTTGTAAAGAACGATCTCTTTAAGAATTATTACAAGCTAATCTTTTTGTTACAGAGGTGGAAGATACCCAGAAGAAGATGCTAAAGCTATTATTTTGTAAATTTTAAGCGTGTTGCTTTTTGTTTGTTGTACATTAGCTGCAATTTCAGAGAATTTGGGCACTGATAACCAGTTGTAATACTAACAATGTTCTTTTTGATGTAGCTCACCCATGGTTGCGAGATGAAATCAGCATAATATCTTGAGATATACTGATTCATTCTTTCCCATGCTATTTCTTTAAAACGTGCAACACTGAAGGTATTGCTCATCTCTCGATAGTATGTATCTATTGAATGAAGTGTTGGAGATATATTAGTCTTCCATGGAAGGCTAAATTGGTTTTTAATGAATCAAATTTACAACAAGTTTAAGTTGCCAGCTTTGGTCCTTCATTTGCAATAAGATAGATATGGTTGACAGCTGTTGTGTCAACATCATGCATATAACATACCATGTGGGTAGTTTATGGGTGGCATAGTGCTTTGATTCTTTTGTTAACTCTGTTTTAGTGTCTCAATTTAAGAGATTCACTCTGTTTGTTTATTCTCCTAAATTTTACTTGTTCTTGTGGTTTGAAGATATGTTGAAAATTTGTACTTTTTTTAATTACAAAATAAAGTACATGTGCTAATTGTTAAATTATTCTTTGGTTGTTGTTTGAACCTTTGTTTTCTTGCATTGTAGCAGTGTCTATCCAAAGCTTTGACAGAGGATGAGCTTGTGTACCTTAGGATTCAGTTTAAGCTCTTGGAACTTAAGATGGTCGAATTTCTCTTGATAACTTCATAATGGTAAGTTGATTCTCATTGTGCTGTTTCAGTTTGAAATAAAAAGTTTGGTCTTTCACTCCACATACGCTTTTACCAGCCAATTATTGTGATATTTGTCCATGTTATTATGCTTATATTTTTGCACTTCAATTTAACAATCTAGGTTCTCGTGAGAAACACAACTGATGCAATGAAGGAATCAAGGGCAGCTGTCTTGTAAGAAGATGGACTTTGAAGATTTTGTGCTGCTGTGATTAGCATGTATCAGCTGGAAGCTCTTGAAGGGTGGGGGAGCAGATAGCAACCATAGCCTTTTTGTTGAACAAGAGGCAAATCGAATCATTTCTGTCGAGGAATTGATACGGGTATGTAATGAACAATCTCTTCAATCTTTGACCACAAATAATTTCATGTTTTTGTTATTTCCTTTTGCGAGGTACACATTTTGGTCCCCACACATGATTTTTCTATTTGGTCCCCACCCAGACGCTGCTTTAACCAAACTATAATATTGTTTATGTTATCTCTTAGCTAATATTTACTTCCATTGGGATGTGGGTTTATTCGTGACTCCTTTTTGATATGAGGATAATGTTACTACAAATTCTTCCAGTGAATATTAAGTAGTGAATATTAAGTCTTGTTGTTCGTATTGCAACACTAGCCAATTGCTTACATCTTGGGTGATCGCAATAACTGCGAACTTTCTTCTGGATTGTAAATGAGGTATAATATTTAACTGTTTATGGAATAAAACTATATATGTATCATCTGTTTTGCCAAAATATCTTTTGATTTTCTTAGGAGTTAAGCTTTTTTTTTTTCGATCCTTTCAAGTTAATTTCACAAGGTATCCAATTCTTCTTATAATTCTCTAAACCATTGCTGCAGGTGGTTGACAGTCTATTATAATTCTTTCAAGATTAGCAAGTCCTCTAAAGGCTAGTTGATCCAACGGTTCTATTTTGATCTCCTATGCATACTCATCTACCCACCCAGTTTCAAATCACACCCTCTCTAAACTCTAATCTCAAACAAATCTCTCTTGAGTTTTTTATTAAACTTTTGAAAAAATGGCATCCCTATAAGTTCGGGTCTAAAATATGCTATGGATAAAGATGCTCCAATTTGTAGAAATTATGAACTCTTTACATTAAATACTATCATGGTGTAGAAAGACAACATCAAACACTTCGGTATAACATTCTTGATCCATTTGTTTGGTGAACCGGTAATCTCAAAGATCGTGATGTTACCGGGTTGTCGGATCGTTTTAAAGCAATTAACAAAGAAATGAGATTTTGGGTAGTTATAACGATGCAAGTGAATCGATGTAAAAGGAGTGGTGAAACTGAGGCGGATGTGGTAAGAATAGATCAAGAATTTGAACTCATAATTATTTTTTTGAGCTTGTTTTCGTCTTTCACTTGAGAGGAGTGACAAAAACAACAAAATAGTAGCAATAAGTACGAAGCTTGTTTTCGTATAGTAGCATTAAGTACGAAGCCTGTTTTCATATCCTTAAAATATTGTACTAGTATAACCATGATCTCTACGATGGTTATGCTATGCCACTTACATCACCGTGCTAGGCTATACTTGTTTCTCTATCATATCTAACAGCTTCACCATATCCCTCACAAACAAGGTTGTGAGATCATGAACCGTAAAGTGATCGGTTTTTTTTGTGAGATCATGAACCGTAAAGTGATCGGTTTTTTTTATTTAATAATTGCAGATTCATGGTCATTTTTATATGTACCCTATATGAATATATTTTGTAAATAATACTGCTTTTTGAAGGGTATTCCGGTGAACTCCCTCAAAAGCATATACAATACCATTAACATGTATTCATAAACAAAAAATATTGTGGTAGCGCGCGCAACGGTTTGATACTCAACCAATGAGCTAAAAGTACAGGGATCGATACCTTCTTAACGGGACAAACTCTTAATAAACTGAATTTCCCCTGGAAGTCAAGTTGTCCCTAGAAATCTGGGACAAATATCCAAAAAAGAAAGAGTGAGACATTAATTGTACCGCATACCAGCTAACAATACCAGGCCTTCCACAACAGCACCTGGACCTGGACCTGGACCTGGACCTGGACCTGGACCTGGACCTGACGACCACATCAACCCAACAACACCAAGCATGTTTCAGGTTGCGCATACACCACCACTCCACCTATTTGCAGCAGCACTACAACAACAACACTATTCTACGAGCCCGACTGTCGTTTGTTTTGGGTTTGCATAGTTGGTTTTGTATTCAATTTTCTATTTGCTTTATTTTATTTTGTTATGAACTCCGTTAGCTAATTGTGTCGGTTAGGGATGACTTCAACTATGTGACTTGAGTTTTTGATAATTTATCCGAATTAATTTTTATTTTCAATAATGTTTTATTGTTTGTTTTCGTCAAATTTATGACCAAGAATTGTATTCAAGTTGTTCGAGCGGTCAATTGAATAGATTGTTCGCAATTCCAATTCTAGATTATTAAGTCTTAATCCGTAGTTGTTATGACGATTTAATCACAAGTAGCAAAACATCACCGTTGCAAAGGGATTTTGTAGATTTTGATGTGTGAAAGATAACCCTAAGTTAACATGTCAAACTTATGAGCATGTGGTTAGGATCAACCCGACTCATAGAACATATATGTCAATTAAGTTACACCAGAGAGCTTATTCGAAGTGGCTTAATTAGCTAGAAAAAATGAGTAGAAAACTTATTCTACGAAGTGATCTTGGGGTCTAATAGACTAGTTGAACTCATAATTGTCTAGGGTTTTTAATAAACGTATTTTGAAGAAAATTTCACTTGTATTCATGTTCACTAGTGGAGAAAGACTCCTTACGATTTCCATCCTCATATCGCATTCTTTTATTTGTTTTCGTAGATTTGCATTACTTTTATTTTTAGAAATTTAATTGACAACTGTAACTCAATGCTCCCTTAGGAATGAACTTGATTATCCTTGTACTACTAGTTAGTGTAAGAAAAGTAAGGAATATATTTTTGACGAGTTCGACACCTCAATCAGTTTGTAAGAATACAATACTACATATTATAGTGTTACGACCAAGACATTGTTTGGAAACAAGATCTACTAATTTAGAAAATCCTTAATGTGCAATATATGTATATTTTTTTGAAATTAACAAAGATCTAACATTTTTCAACTCATTATTGATTTATCTCATAGTATGACAAATAAGATTATCTATCTCACATCCATGTACTTGACTTACATAGCCATTAGAGATATGCAAACATTTGGAAATGGAAAACATATAATTTCAATATCATATATGATATTGCAAATCGATATTATAGGATCTTTCCTTGAGTATCAAATGAGTATACTTAACCAGTGATCTATTAGAGCTAAACACATGTTGAAATATTATGTCAATATTTATGAACATTCCCAATCTAACTCGTATATATTTTGATGTCTGCAGAACCCGTGATGATAACAAATAAATCAAAAATATAAAGACAAGTTAAACATAGTTAGGAACGGTCCTAGGATCGATCTTTTCCACAAGGGGTTTGTCCTACTTCTAGGTCGTAAAACCATTTACAGAGATATTTTTGAATTCTATATAGAAGAGAAAAAACGGTTAAAAGGGTATTTCAAGGCATGCAAACAGAGAGTATCTCTCACAAGTGATAAATGAACATCACCAAATAATTTTTAACTATATGTGTGTAAAAGTTCACTTAATCTGTTGATCAGAATTGGAAGTTGCAAAAGAGAAACCGTATGTTCTGCCAGGTTAAGGGTCATATATGTTTGCCAATTGGTAAGATGTTAGAAAAATGTTTGTTACATTGGGGACTTGAAGATGTATTTGGTGTGACTCTTGATAATGTTAGTGCTGATATTGTGGTAATGTGATTGGTTGGACATGATCAGTAGTTAGAGCTGAATACTTGCAGGTTTAATTCATATTGCTAATCAACCATTTCAATTTTCAATATTATTTGGAATTTCATTCTTATCAGGCCAGGTTGTTGTCGCGTTATTGCTCTTATTATAAAATATGCAGTATGACTCTCTAATAATTCAATTAGAAGGATCAGGTCAGTTGTTAAGTATGTTATAATTTCTCCTGCTAGGTAGGCTATAAATTTAGACAATGTGCTACTTTAGAAAAGGTTGAATGCGAGAAAGGCTTAATCTTAGACGTGAAAACTAGATGTTATTTGATGTTATATTCCATCGAAAAGTATGCAAGAGCTTTTAGAAGGTCAAGATGGGAAGATAAAATCTATAAAAAGAAGTACATTTTTGAAAAACATATTTCTCTTGCTACCTGATACTTCTGGTTTTGATATAGTGGTTTTTTATATTGGGGGTCTTGATTCTAGTTCTTCTTCATCTAATATTGAATCTGACAAGGAAGTTGTGGGTACTAATCCAAAAGGCAGGAAGAAGAACAAGAAACAGAAAAAACCTCATCAGCATGCTCCTTTGTAGAAGATTGGTCTTGTGCAATAGGTCTTATAAAGCGTTAAAAAGTATTCTCCGATGTTATTGTTAAGTTTTTTGCTTCAACAAAGGTTACATGAATTACTATGGCAATTGGCTTTGATCCATGAAGAATTACTCTATTTTAAAAATACATGTAGCAACAAATTCTTTTGTTAAAAGGATGGATGACTTTAATTATGTTTCTCAGGTATAGGGGGTGAGTATTAACATATGAATTTTGTTTTGTTTTATGCTCAACTGCTTGATCCACGAGAGAAAAAGAAGGTGGATCGAGGTTTGATCTTGAGTGTTTATATGAGAAAGATGGCACATGGTTGCAATAGTTTTAAAAAAGGTGAAACAAGATATGGGGAGACTCTGCGAAGAGTATAAGTCTGAGTGTTCAATTGTCAAGGATGGCTCAACTAGTGTTGTTAATATTGATGAAACTCCAGTTGTTATGCAAGATGAAGGTATTGAAGTTATGTTTAACTCAAGGAAGAAAAGACATAGAAAAAACAATATTGGTGTTGACCCTAAAACAAAGGTGGATAGGTTTTTGATGGATGATTGTGAACCAGCTGATGGGAATTTTGATATATTAGCGGCAGGCCAACTGTAACAAGTACAAGATACTCCCATACATGGAAAGGGATATAATAGCCATATATGTGTCTTCAGTTGCATCTAAATCAACATTTAGTTGTGGAAAGCATGTGCTTAGCCCATGGAGAAGCTCTTTATCTACAAGGACAGTTGAGGCATTGCTCTGTACACAAAGTTGGTTACAAAAACCTATTGCTCTTGATTTTCTATTTGAATATGAATCAGATGATAACTCTAGCATTGAAGTAGGTAATGAATTTTTTTTTTCTTTACTTTTTAATTCAATGTTGTTAAAGACTTTAACATAGATTTCATTGCTTGTTGTAGAGTTATTGGGTCTTATGCCATAGGTCTTTGATCCTTGAAGATGACTGATAAAAAGGACTTGAATTACTTGATTCACTTGGAGTTGGTCTGCTTGCAACCTTGTAGACTTATTTTTTAGCCTTAAACTTTGTTCTCATAAGTACTATTTCTTTTTCATTTTTATTGAACATTGAAGACGTATGATTTATATTTATGTATTGTTGGCACTGGCGTACTTAAGTAGTTAAGAAATTATGTTTAAAACTATTCGTATATGAGTGAATGACAGAAAAAAAATCAAATATTAATAAATTGTAGGTAAAAATCTAGCAAAAAAAAAAACCCAGATTTTTCTGATCGGTTCATATCGGTTGAACCGACCAATAAACCGTGTCTTTAATTATAAAAATACCATCGGTAAAAAACCGCTAAATAAACCGTTACTAACCGAACTGATTTGCATCGGTCCGAAACCGTAACCAGACCAATTCGGTGACGGTTTTGAAAATAAAAACCGGCGTACATACGATTCGGTCAACGATTTTAACTGTAAACCGAGCCGAGATGTGCATGTCTATGAAGACATAGATACCCCTGGAATCTCACAATCTTTCCTGTTTTTGTTTCAACTAACAATATCCTTTTTTTTCTCTCTATTTCTGTTTCCCTCTTTCTCTTCAACGCAACCTTTTCCTCCGGCGCCGCTTTTTTTTACTCAGATCGGCTCCTCTTAGAGAAGATCTGGTTAGATCTCGTTCGTTTACTTCTTTAGTATCTTGTTTTTATCTCTCTGTAGTAGTTTATTTGTATTTGTATGAAGTTTCTTTATCTTTTTATGTTTTCTTAGGTCGAGGTCTAAATCATGTTATTGTCTTGTCCGGCTATTTTAACAGGGGTTTATCTAGTTCTCTTATGTTAGTTTGTAGTGTAATCTATGATGTAACAAAAGTGATTTGCAGCGGCCATTTTCTTCATGGCATCTCCGACGGGTACAAGATTGGGAAGTTTTTCTGATCTTGATTTACCAACTAGGGAAAATGGCTGGTTTGTAATCAGAAATTGTTATCTCCGGCGGGTAATTTGTTTACCAACTAGGGCTAATGTTTTTTTGGCTGTTTTGGATCCTGTGACTATGTCTTGTTCTTTGTTTATTTGGGTTGTTTCTGATCTGATGATTGTTAGCTACACGTTTGGCGATTATCTTCTTCAGAAGATTTATTACTCCAATTCTGATTTGTGGTTTTTCGGCCGGTGGAAAAACTCCGACGATTTTTCCGGTGACATATTTGTCTGCACGCCGTGGAAGATATATCAAATTTGGTTTGTAGCTTCTCTCCTTATGAAGGAGGGTTTGTCAGATCAAGCTTTTGAAAAATTTCTATCAAATTGTGGATCTAATTTCACTGATCCAAACTCACTCATATATATATACGGGATATTACTGTTATATTACTTTTTATCGGTCTAGTCACAAATATAGATTCTAGTTATGGTGGTTATTCGAGATTCTAGCTACACGAGATTTTGGTTACGCTTGAAAATCATTTGTGTCATAGTCTTGTATATTTTTGTTTTTGGATCTTTTACAATTTTCAGGTTAGTATTTGGTTTATCTATTTTATTTTATTTTAAAAAGAAGGAATAAACATATTAAGATGACACGGAGAGATTAGTAGGATGGCATTAAATGGAGTGACTCCTTGAACCAAGTGCCTTTTTTTATCTTGAAGAAAAAAATAACAACACCCAATCTTGACTTACGTGCCGCTGGCTGGCGCTGGATAAACCTTGGAAATGAACATCTAGAAACTGTTATCTCCTAGACTCCGCATAAACATCTTAAGTCTTAACCGTCATTTACGTCAAGTAGGACCCACAAATGATTAAACGACACGTCAATAGATAACACTCCTCTACAGCTCGACACGTAATCGTAAATTTCCATCTTTATAAAAAGCCCGTATAATTTTCAAAAGTAGACCAAACAACAAGAAAATAAAAGGAAAAATAAATTAATTAAAATGCACCCACAGACACCGTTACCCGGCGCCAACGGTACTTCTCCAACTGATCGGAGATTAAATACTCTCATTAGACATATCGGAGATACAACCATGGAATCTCAAAGCACTAATTCTTCTAATATCTCAATGTCTCCTACTGCCTCAAACTCTAATTCTGTTTTTGCTCACATTGTTCAAGCTCCTGAAGATCCAATTTTAGGGGTAATAAGCAGGTTCAATTATTCAAGCTTCAATTTCTTCATTTATTGAATTTTCTTTGGATTGATTATTTCCGTGATTTGTTATTAAATAAAACAGGTTACTGTTGCTTATAATAAAGATCCAAGTCCAATTAAGTTGAATTTAGGAGTTGGAGCTTACCGAACTGAGGTGAAATTTCGAAAATCTTGATTTTATAAGTTTTTTTTTTTGTTAATTGGTTCTGATTATGTGATTTTGATGGAAAAATAGGAAGGAAAACCACTTGTATTGAATGTTGTAAGAAAAGCTGAACAGATATTAGTTAATGACAGGTAATTAATTGATTAGATAATGTATTAGTTGTCTATGAAATTAGTAATGATTATAATTAGGGGTTGAAAACTTCATTTTATTTTCTTTTGATATTGTAGGTCTCGTGTGAAAGAGTATCTTCCTATTACTGGATTGGCAGAATTTAACAAATTGAGTGCTAAGCTCATTTTTGGTGCTGAAAGGTTAGAATGCTATACAGTTACTTCATTTTTCCATTATAGCTATTGGTATTCTGCCTTGTTTGCTGTCGTATGTAGCTGGAAAAGTTGAGACTAGTCGAATAGATATGTGCCGAAAGAATTATGGATTTAGAAGTTTGTATAAACATGATAAAGTTGATTACGATAAACTATGTTTTTGTTTAGTTTAGTGTAATTTGTTTTATATTTACGATGTGTATAGATAGTCTGAGTAACCATAATATTGATGAAGCTGTTTGTGTCTTTCAAGGGTAATTTTGCTCAAGTTCACTTTCAGTGGAAGCCAAAAAACTTACTGTTAATGAATAAAAAGGAATAAATGATTTTAAATTATGATTATAGTAGCTCATGTGAAGATCATATTGGATTAGCTTGAGTAGACATGATTTTATCGACGAGACTAAGGAAATTATCTCAGATGTCATCGCCATTTCAGTTCTATTTTTGTTTTATATTTAATAGATCTCCTAAACAATTTGATTACTGTCACTAAGAGTCTCTGCTCTTTGGATATGCCCCTCTCCCTTTCCTTTGTTGTCGTGAGAGTCCCATCAGTTTATAATTTTACCCGGTGAGTTCTTTAGCTAATTGAAATCTTTTTTTTTTTTGGTAAACAGCCCTGCTATTCGTGAGAACAGGATTACTACTGTCCAATGCTTGTCTGGCACTGGCTCACTGAGGGTGGGAGGTGAATTTCTTGGAAGACATTACCATCAGGTAAGAGGAATACCCTTATGAACTTCATTTTGCATCACTGTTTAATTGCTTAGAATAGTTTGAGGATCCAAGTTTAACTTAATCATCTTTTTATTTCTTTGTAGCGAACAATATATATTCCACAGCCAACATGGGGAAACCATATCAAAGTTTTTCAACTGGCAGGGCTATCTGTGAAATATTATCGTTACTATGAGCCAACAACACGTGGATTGGACTTCCAAGGTCTGGCCTCTGCTTTAATTTTCATACTTCTTCTCATACAATAGTCAGTGCAAATTAGGAGTCCCACATTCAAATGCTCGACAAGAGTCGACCTTGTAAGTATTGGAGGATGGAGTCGTTGACGATAAGCACCACCAATCACATGGTGGGGGTCTTCTTGTCCCAAGTTAAATGTGGGAATTTCCTAGTAGCATATCTCCTCTTTGTTAGTAGGAGAGTCTCAGCAGTTAGTTATACTTATTTAGCATTAACCAATAATACATCACTTCAATCAGAAATACTATTAGACACAACAACACAAGGTCCCAGTCTAGGCTAATCTGGGGTAGATCCAACTCTTATTTTGTGGTCCATTCTGTATATTTATGTCAAACTAATCTCTTTATTTTGACTTTTCTCTTCTTCTGAATCCCTTCGTATCTCCATGTGAATGATATCTCCTTAAAATTGTGTAATAGGTATGCTGGAGGATCTATCTTCTGCTCCGTCAGGAGCCATAGTTCTTCTTCATGCGTGTGCTCATAACCCAACTGGGGTAGATCCAACCCTTGAACAGTGGGAACAAATTAGAAAGTTGATGAGATCGAAAGCTCTATTGCCTTTCTTTGACAGTGCTTACCAGGTACCAATCAACAAATAAATAATATATGTTTCTAGTATATATAAAATTTTAAAGTCCAATGAACTGGGTTTGCTAATGAGTACCCTATCGAACTTTTAGGGGTTTGCAAGCGGAAGCCTGGATGGAGATGCACAGCCTATTCGGATGTTTGTATCAGATGGGGGAGAATGTTTTGCTGCTCAGAGTTATGCAAAGAACATGGGGCTCTATGGAGAACGTGTCGGGGCTCTCAGCATTGTAAGTTCTTTTACCACCTCAAACGCAGAAGATACTTGAACTCTTTCAAAATAGAAAATTGTTTATAATCTATGCCTGTGACATTACTCTACTAGAACATGAACATTGTTCACTGACATGGTAAGGTGTCGAATGAACTTCTTACCATGTGTTGTATCAGTGCTGATCATTACATCTTTAAAAAACAAAATTGCCAGTCGTCACAATTTTTGATGGTCTGATCTCCAAATTTTTATTTCCGTGCATTACTTTTTACTTGGATGTATGATATCTAAGGTAAGGAATTAAACAGAAGATTTCGGGAAGCATATATGTATTTGAAACCCATTGTGCCAAACTTCAGTTCGGCTTTTATGAATCCGTTCGACCAATGCTGCTGAATGAATGCATTTTGAGGGATTTTTGTGTTTTTCAAGTTACTTCTTAAAGATCATTACATCTTTAAAAAACAAAATTGCCAGTCGTCACAATTTTTGATGGTCTGATCTCCAAATTTTTATTTCCGTGCATTACTTTTTACTTGGATGTATGATATCTAAGGTAAGGAATTAAATAGAAGATTTCGGGAAGCATATATGTATTTGAAACCCATTGTGCCAAACTTCAGTTCGGCTTTTATGAATCCGTTCGACCAATGCTGCTGAATGAATGCATTTCGAGGGATTTTTGTGTTTTTCAAGTTACTTCTTGAATACTAGGAAGAAAGCCAGTGGTGAGTGAGTCAGCTTTGGGAACAGTTTGACGAATCTACACTTACATCTAAATATTTTTTCAAACATGGATCAACTTGGACTCTAAACTGGCAGTAGATCCTAACATATGAATATGCAAAAAGATTGCATAAAGAGCATAAACATGTTGTATCTCATTCTTATTAATGCCTCTTAGCATACTTATACTTATGCTTGGCATTTGTCTCCATTTTCTTAACAATACAGAGATAGTCATCATGTTGTTAGTCTCATATTATTTGGGAAGTGTCACAGATGACTATCTCTGTACACATTGAAAACTGGAAGGCTGTACGAAGAACTAATAAGGATCGATTATGAGAATGCATATAAGTAATAATACTTGATACAAATGAATCGTACATTTTGTAAGAACTATGCATAAAGTCAGTTGCATATTATTATGTTAAAATATGCTGGCACTTTAGGTCGACTTTAGATAGGCCGCGGAAGGAGTATTCGGCAACAGGGTGCATAGAGCACTCTTACTTCGTTATTTTTTCTTTTATCTTCATGATTTCCTTTCTTTATTGCATTCTATTTTATTTATTTATACATCAGATAGACAAGGTGATCAAGTGTTGGTCCATTATTGTAGCAACATTCACCTTTTATTTCAAAAACCTTAAAACCAATTGCTACTTCCATTCCAAGGCTTCAGTCTCACACAACATTGACATGGAATCATAAAATCTGTCTGGAGAAACTGTAACTCCTGATATAGCACCATTATTCTATTTAAACATCTTCCTGTTTATATGAGAACCTTCGAAACTTGTGCGATTTGTAGGTTTGCAAATCATCGGATGTGGCTAGCAGAGTTGAGAGTCAGCTGAAACTTGTTATCAGGCCTATGTATTCAAATCCTCCCGTGCATGGCCCATCTATTGTGGCTACGATCCTGAAAGATAGGTAATAAACTGACCCAACCGCATTGAGGACTCCTGAGCATATATATTAATAAATTATAAAGTTATATGATAGTTTAGAAATAGAGCCTTTTCTTTCTGTTTTTGAAGGCTAGGCGAGACTAGACTGATTATGGAACCAGGTGACATGACTCATCAAAGATAAAATTAGAATGGATTTGGAGATGTTGGTATACGGAATTTACTTATTCACCTGTACTAGTACTGTATCTGTTTTGACTGTTAACTGAACCATATGCTAACATATGCTTTTCACAGAGAGTTGTACAATGAGTGGACTCTGGAGCTGAAAGCTATGGCTGACAGAATTATAAGTATGCGTCAACAACTATTTGATGCATTACGTGCAAGAGGTAAAGCAGTAAACCCAAGAACGTCCCACCTTCTTGACATAAACCATATAGGCATTTAGGTGTTGAACTTGATTGGTAATTTGTTTTACCTAAAAAGCTTCCAACAGAGACGACCCTACATCTTAAGCGCAGTGTCCATAAGTCTCTGTAATCTGCATAAAATTTTAATAGTAGATATCAATTTAACATCACAAAAAGTTTAATGTGTGATGTGTTATTGTTGATTACTGTTAAGCAGGTACACCAGGTGATTGGAGTCACATTATTAAACAAATTGGGATGTTTACTTTCACTGGCTTGAATAAAGAGCAGGTTGCTTTCATGACTAGAGAATATCACATCTACATGACTTCAGATGGGTAAATATCTCTATGCTTACTTCATAGCAGTTGTCAAGTCAATACGCAGGATTTACATGTGCTATTCTTCACAATCCCATGTGCTTACTGTTCAACTCGTATTTTTTGTGTAGTTCTTAGAGAAACCTATTCAATTTATAATAAAAACTGGTTTCATTTTTCTTTCTTTGTTTCGTATTTCGAAGCATAAATTGTTAAAGAAGTCTCTCTGTCATGCAGGAGAATCAGCATGGCGGGTTTAAGTTCAAGGACGGTGCCTCACCTTGCGGATGCTATTCATGCTGCTGTGACCCGTAAGGGTTGAGCAAAAGTTAGTAGCAAATTGTGTAGGATGCCTTTTTGAGGTTCCCTTTCTTTTTTTACTTATTCTCTGTTGCAATAAAAACAGCTCAGCAATTAGGGATGTGAGCTACAGTTTCTAATTCGATTGATTAGCAGCTGAGATACTTGCCCTGTCTTTTATAGAATGAAATATTCTGTTATACGAGTTTTTGGAGTACAGTAAAGTAACAGCAGTAGCAGAGGAATTGAATGCCCATAGATTCAGTTTTTTTTTTTTAATAAAAGGCCAAGGATTTTTATTCAATTAGAATAAATACATTTTCAGGATCCATAAAAGAGGAGATGCAAAATAAAGTCAGGTGATTCAATATTCCAAATACAAAAAAACCAACTAAAAACAAAAAACAAAAAGTCATTAAGAATATCTATGGAACTCTTCAAAAAAATTAAGACTGCAACTGCGTTGAGAACACCCAATTGTTTATTGTGGAAACTCAATTTAGCTTATTGCTGAACTCCACTCGCTTATTGTGGAAGTTCAATGTAGCTTATAGCTTATTGTTGAAGCTCACTCGCTTGGAAGCACAATTCGACTTGTTAAGAAAGCCCAGTGACTTATTATGAAAGCCCATTTACATGAAGCTCAATCTGGGTTATTAAGGAAGCCCAGTGGATTATCGTTAAACCCATTTGCTTATTGAGGAAGTTTAATCTGACTTATTACGGAAACCTAACCCCGCATATTTTGGAACTCCAGAGGCTTATTGTTGAAGCTCACTTGCTTTCTGCGAAAGTTCAATCCGGCTTATTAAGGAACCCCAACGACTTAATGTTCAAGCCCAATTGCTTAATTGTGGAAGCTTTATCGGGCTTAATATGAAAGTCCAGTGGCTTATTGTTGAAGCTCAATGGCTTATTGTGGAAGCCTATCCATGCTTATTTTGGAAGTCATTCTGAAATAGACACAAATCTTGATAAGATATGTGTATCTTTTTGTAAATAGATACAAATATTGGTAAGATAAACATGAATTTTTCAAGATAAATACAAATATTGAAAAGATAGATATAGATCTTCCAAGATAGATAAGAATATTAAGGGGATAAGTACAAATTTAGGTGGTTATTTGGGATAACTACAACAAGATTTGGTTTCTACCTATAAATAGAGGATAAATAGATCTACCTGCATAGAGCTCTTTTCTTACTTGAGCATCAGAGTGTCTTTGCAGGTATCCCCGACCTTTTCATTAATAATCAAGCTTTTGTCAACAATTTTCTAGAGGAATTGAATCTACAACTGAGATTTGATCGATTCATTATCAATCTCGAAGGGTATTGGGGTAAATCTTTTTGCGCCAACATCTTTTGGCGGCGTTTAAGGGGATACAAATGAAATTTTCGTGTTCTCCCAATGAAAAAATAATAACGATTTTTATTTTTTTTGAAAATCGTGTTCGAACGTTGCAAAAAACGTAGCTAAAATCTTCATAAAAAATACAACAGAAAGCATAGCAAAGAATGCAATAAAAATCGTCGTAAAATATGCAGCAGAAAATGTAGCAAAAGTTCGGTAGCCTGGAATACAAAATCCAAGATATAGCATGGAATGCAAATATTCATGAATGTCTTCTGCCTCGCAATCTTGTTATATATAGTCTCTCTCCTCGGGCCTGATTGGAAAGTAATGCCAGGAATATAAGCAAAAGTGGCCAGTTGTGTTATATGATCAGGTTTTAAATCCCAGGAGCAAGACTTTACCTTATTTTCATCATCCATTAGGTCAACAAGACTCACAAAAGTGAACTTCTTTCTATACCATCGATATATTCTAGCATACTCAATCTCAATCGGATATACATCATTGGTATGAGGAGCATACTCAGGAAAATGCTCACATAACCACGTTTATAAAAAAACGGTATAAATAAAGGACTGATCTTTTATGTATCCGTTAGAAACATCTATATCATGAGCCAAACAATCCAAATGGAAATATAAGTAACTGAGAAATAAAATACCAATGGGAAACTTATCACCTTGGGGGAGCGATATAGCAAAAGAAACGACTGTATTTTAGTTTACTACTGGGATGGTCTTCAGATATGTCTTTAGACAGAGCTGAGGAATGCAGCTATGCATAAAGGATCGTCAACAACATGACCTAGCAATTGAAAATCAGCATAATGTTATTGGACCTCGAAAAAGTAGCTACAATTTTCTTTAATACTTATGTCTCTGTTAAAATGCTGAGAGATAATTTAATAAATTTTTGGGCGGGAGTTTTAGTTTCTTAATCACTTAACAAGAATGAGATAAAAGAAACCATGAAATAAAAATGTCGAATCATGTCAACTGCACAAGAACCGGACCAGACAGAAAAACCAAGACGAAACCGGCTAATTTTGAACCAAGCCGAGCCAAATTGTTCATCCAACGATCGGTTGCAGTGTAAGATCTCATAACCGTAAAATCCTCGGTTCGGTCAACAATTTTAGCCGCAAAACCGACTGAGACGAACCGAATAAACAGATGAATATGTATATTAGATCCTAGCCGTACGTCTACACCTAGCATATATACACTTTATCTCCTGACCCTAAATCTAAAACTTCATCTCCGTCTCTATTTTTTCTTCATCTTCTCTCCCTCACTGTCTTCTCTACCATTCAACATCACGGCCACCACCTCCATCGGGACCACCACAATCACCACCTCTTCTTCTTCTTCTTCTGTTTTAATTACTTCTTCTTCTCCTTTCACAGAAACTATTAAGGTGGCTTGAAGTATAACTCTTTCCAATGCAACATCTTACGACAAATGTTCTCAAATTCCTGGATAACAAAGGCCCAAGAGTGTATATGATACTTGATCACCTTTAACAACTCATTCTCACTTCATCCTTTTGCCATAAATACTCGCACATTTCTTCTTCCTGTAATCTGGTTTCTCGGATACTGATCGACTTCTAAAAGGACGGGAGAATATATTTTAAGTTTGGAAGGAGCATCTTTGAAGGAGTAGGTTTTAAAGGATATTTAAAAAATACTTCATGCAATTAATTATAATTGATAGTGTGAATCTAAGTGCGACTAGGGAATAAGGATCGCACTCTAATTTTGTATAGGGCTGAGTCGCCCATACAAATATTAACAAATGATTAATTTTTCCCTAGACTATTTTTCTTCAGGTCTACCGTCTCATAAAAATAAGATCATTTTTGACGCGTTATCTCACCTTTTTTTAATGAAAAGACGAATTTATATTAATTAAATAATATAATACTTTCCGTTTTTAAAAAGAATTATCATTATTTTTTTATTTTAATCTAAAACGGAAGTAGTATAAGAGGTTTACAATTATTTGATTATCAAAGTAATTATATAAAATATTGGTCTTGTGAATTTGTTCTTACATATGTTTAGACATGTGCTGCAGAATTATAATCTTCGTCAAAGTGTCGGCTGTTGTATTATGCTTTTTGTTGGGATTACGAGAGTATTTTCAAAGGGAAAATTGGAAATATATCCCGGATTTGAACTAGCAATTAAGGAAATTGTCCTGTAACGGTCGAAATTAATGGATATGTCTCAGCTGTCTATTTTTTCCGTTAACTACATATTTTTAGACAGTTATGCCCTCCACACATAAAACATTTAATGGTTAAAGAGAGGGAAAATTGAAAATATATCCCGGATTCATGAAGTTGATCATGATGGTGATTGATTGACGGAAGCGGGAGTTGATTTAACAGAAAAAATATGAAGTTGATCAAGGGCATAACTGTCTAAAAATATGCATTTTACGGAAAAAATGGACGGCTGAGACATATCCCTTAATTCCGACCGTTACAGGACATATCCTCAACTGATAATTCAAATCCGGGACATATTTCCAATTGCCCCATTTTCAAAAGATTCTTACACTTATCAACTGTGTTTTCTCTCTGCCATGAGTAATCAAGATCTCATTGTTGATGTTATCTGGGAGTTTCTTGTAATCAATTACTATGTTTACCTAAGATAATGGATTATTTGGCTAGCCAGGTTGTGGCATGGTAGAGCTATTGTCAATGTTTCGAGACCTAGTCCGGACCGGTGACCCAACTAGGGCTGCATAGGAACCGACCGGAACCGATGGAACCGTACCCCCAATGGACCGAACCGAGGGTACAGGGTACAGGTACAAAAAATGAGAACCGAGTACAACCGGGTACAAGGTACAGGTACTACCCCGGAACCAACCTGTATCGGACCGATTGTACCGAGGTATAATAACCGTTGATCATTTTAGGTAGTTTTAATCTCAGTCGTTAATTTTCTAAGTTAGGTTAGGTTACTCACTTCACTCGATCTGTTTCATTTCGTGTGTTTCATACTTTCATTTTGTCTGTGAAATAAGAAGAAGTTCTTCTTCAATCGATTTCGTTTGTGTGTTTCATACTTTCATTTCATACTTCAATCGATTTCAAACATCATCAATTTCAAATCCCCTCTCTCAATCTCATCAATCTCATCAATCTCAGGAAAAACAAATCGTATCAAGAAAAAGACTCTTCCCTAAGAGTTCTAATCTAACTCCCACTCAAAAGACAACCACCGCACCACTTCACTAGACAGCCACCACCACGGTACCACTACAACCAAAATCACCACATTCTCCTTCTTCTTCTTCTTCTTCTTCTTCTTCTTCCTCGTTTTCAAGTTTCAACAGCACTGCAACAACAGTCAACAGGTTGTCGTTTCTTAATTTCCAACTATTAATTTTAATTGATTATAATTGTTTTGATGTTTGATTCGAGAGTACAACAGTGAGTGCATTATCATCTGACCTATGGGGTTTGTGATATGGGTTTGATCTTTTTTAGTGTTTTGCTAAATGTTCTTTTTTGTTTTGTCATTTCAATTCTTATTATAGTCTCTATTAGGATCAAATCCATGATATGTCTGTATTAAGTTGAGTTTAAAACAATTTGGGTATGGTTAATGTATGTAATTGACTGGTAAAACATGATAGTTATGTATGTTATGGTTGAAATTCTTGTTTGTCTACTGATTTTGCATATAAATTGTTTAACAATACCCACCAATACATTCATACATGTTTCTGTTTTCTAGATAATCTTGTGAGGATTGACATAAAAATACTTTTTAAGGGATATATGAGCTAATTGTCTTGTGTAAACTATGTATACAGGACCGTGTACGCACTGGTAGTTATAAAGCTGCTATCGAGAAGTATCATGCTTCTATAGAAGGCAAGGTACTATATAACAGTTGTTTCTTTTGGTAATTCAGAGGAGTTTAATTGGGTAGCAATAGCATATGGTTGGAATGTGAAACATGTGGTAACTGTTATGTTATGTGCTTCAAGATAGGAAAGGAAATTAGCAATAACTTTGATTAGAATAGTGGTGTGTTCAGCTTCATAAATTCTAAGACTGTGCAAGTGCAACTGCTGTTCAGCTTCCTTTACCTGGTTTGCTAGTTGGTTAGTTTGCCTGAAATTTTTTTGGAATGTCAGCAAAGCTTATTGGAGCCTGTCTAATATGTAACATATGGAAGTTTAAAAATGATTTGGTTTTCGGAAATGAACAATTCAAGGTGGATAACTGCATCAAGAGAGGTCTGCTAGATTATAAATTTTATGACTCTCCCAATGCAGTCAATTATTCAGCTACAATTCCAATGAATTTTAATGATGATAATTTAGCTTGGGAAAGGCCATCCAGTTGTCTCAACAGGCTTATTTTTGATGTTGCAGGAAGCGGGGAATTTTAAGAGTTCAAAGCATCCAAGTGGTAGAGGGTACAGGGTACAAGAACCGACCGGAACCGAGGGTACAGGTACAAGAACCGAACCGAGGTATATGGTACAGGGTACAGGTACACGAGTAGAAGACCGACCATAAGAAGGTACGGGTACAAGGTTCTACCAAGAACCGAGCCGAACCAACCTTTGTGCACCCCTAGACCCAACCAATATTTTAGGACCCAATAATATTTTTCAAAAACTATTTTTTTCTTGTAAACTGGGTCACCCAGTCGGTCCGACCGGTTCACCACGGTCCAAATTGGTTTAACACGGTCCAAATTGGTTTAACCCATTAATATTTTAATGTTCATAGAAAAATTTATATAGAGGTCATCGAGCTTGTGACTTATTAAGCCAAAGCTAAAGTTGCTAAACACTTACGTTACATGTTATTTCATAAGATATTTATATATTTACTACATAATTTTTTTATTTATGGGTAAATATTTTAACTCAACTTTTTTTTATTAGTTATATGTTTGACCTAGTGACCCCAGGTCAAACCACTAGTTGAACCATATGACCCTGAGCCAATAACTTTTGTGGTTCGATGCCCGGTCCGGTTCTCAGAAAATTGGCTATTGTGCTTCTGCGTGTTAAGATGATATGGTCCATCCCAATCCTTTTGCTATGTGTATAATTTTTTTTTGGTCTATCTAATATAAAAAGGAAGCATAACCCATAGATAAATCATTTTTATTGAAAGATGCATCTATAAAGATGATCCAATCCTGGAGATAGGGGATATTGTAGCAGAAGAGAAATTATTCTTTTTCCCTTAGGTTGGGAAGTATCTGATTTAAACATGTTAGACTGTAGATAGATGCGAATTTGTTCAACTAGCCTGGTTGGAGATGGGTCAATGTTTTCAAACTGAACTGTGCATCAGTGTTGCCATATAAACCAGAGTATAATGACGATAGTATTAGATATAGGGGCCAAAACGGGTGCATTCAGCCAAGCAGTTACCCATATTTGAAAGGAAGTGGAAGGTAGATCATTGGTTTATTAGATAATGAGAAGGAAAACCATATTGCCTTGGAAAAAGGGAAATCTGAGAAAATAGGATATTCTGTCTCAGGGGTTTTGTGAAGAACATATAATACATGAGTGGGAAATAGAATGTACATGGGGCTAATCTATATGAGGCTGGTAATACCTTGTTAACTGATTTCCATAGATTTATTCACTAAATTTTATGCCAAGGGATGGTTGAGGAGTTATTATAGGATTTACTAGCTAAGAAGTTGTAAATATTCTTTACCGAGAATAATCCAAACAATGATGTTTCTAGCGGATTGTGTCTTTTTCCATAGAATTTGAGGAAATAGAAAGAATTTTCGGGAGAAATAAACCATTTAATTTTGAAATATCATAACCACCTGACTGAGAGAACAACTCATTTACCGTTTTAGGAAATGGGTTGATGGACACATTTTGTGTCTGATTTGTCTCGATTCTATATGTTGTTAGTGCTTATTTTTGTACTTATTATGGTATTTTATGTGTGTAGGTATTTTTTGGGAAATAAACATTTTTTGGAAATCGGCTCGAAAAATTACTCAAGGCACCCGGAAAAATAACTAAAGGCATCCCTATTTTGGATAAGGGCACTCATGTACTAAAGGCAACCAGCACACGGATAAGGGGACTCCATCTTCTTCAAGGGAGAAGATGAATTTGGCGGGAAAATCAGTTTTGAAAATTCTGATTTTTTGGATCGAAATTCGGAGAGTTTTTCTCGAGTTATTTTTGGAAGTTGCATATGCTGTAATGAGTTTGACTCTTTCTAAATTGTGTATGAAGCGTGTTTGGAGTGTGTTGAGCTACAACAGACGCGTGAAGGAGATTAAGAAGGAAATAATTCCCTTAAAATGGAAGAAAATTATTCTCGAGTAAAGAAAATTATTCTCGAGTTATTGTCGTGATATCTTTGGTGTTGTTGGTTATAAATAGATTGATGGGTTCGCAGAAGAGAGTGGGAAGAGCTCAGGAGACAAAGAGAAGGAAAAGAAATCACTTCAGAGAATTCTTCTCTGCTGCTGTTGAAGAACACGAAGAACAAAGGCTACGAAAACGGTTTCTTCAACCTCTCAGCCATGGTTTCTTCATCCCATTTGCGACGAATATCTTCAGTTTTGCAACATTTATCTTGATCTTGCGTTGTAACAATGAGTCTGTAACGCCTATAAACGTTACAAACTCATCGTTTTCTTTATTTTTTTCTCATTTTTCATCATTTGTAAACACTTTGAGCTATGGATCATTATTTTGAGCAAGTGATTAATATGAGGAGCTAAACCCCTTTGCTGAGGCGACGAAGCCAGCCATTGTTCCAAGAAAAGTGGTATGTTTCTATTTTAATTGATTTTTGTAATTTCTTTTATGATTATTTGCTTTAATTAAAAATTGATTTAAGGATTTTTATTAAACAGTTGTGATTTCTTCTGATAGGGCATGCTTAGCCTAGGGTTGTTGATGTTCTATACTTTTGATTTACAATTGTTACTTTGAAAATCTACTTTTGCAACATATTATAATCACTTTAAACGTAAAGAATTGCATGAATATTGATAGATTGAATCACTTTAATTGGTTAATGGTGGAATCCTGAGTTTCAGTGTCTTTTTTTAATCTTGATACCAACTTTATTTTGAGTTTTCTAGTTTAATTATTAGAATTTGAATCTAAAAGTCAAATCTTCATAAGTTCTGAAACAAATCCATTCTTACCACATCTACAATCCACATTAATTTTTGGCGCCGTCGACGCGGATTTGTCTTTAAGTTTAGAGTTTTAGATTTTTTTTTAGTTTCTTTTTTAGTTTTTTTAGTATTATTTTTACTTTGTTCTATTTTACGTTTCTTTGGGCATTTATCTTTTTGCTACAGGCTTCGAATTTTGTATTGAAAGAAAATTGAGCCAAAGACTTTGGTGATTAAAGTCTTGGAGTTAAAAGTTAAAGCTAAAAGAACGGAAAAGAACACAAAAAAAATTATTTTTAGATTTTATTTGTTTCCCTTTTTAGAAAATTGTATTAGGAAATCTTTTATTATTTTTGTAATTTTTCTTTTATTTTTGGACACTTTTGGACTTTATTTTGGGACTTTGGACATTATTATTATTTTTAAACCCTACGGAAGGGTAATTTAAATATAAACTGCAACATGGAAGGACGGGAATTACGATATTGTCTCTGCCCCTCGGGTTCGTACACTGACACATGAGTCGGTGGCCCGAGTCGACTACAGCCGATTCATCCCCCATATGGTATGGAAGGTAAGACTCGATCAACCCATGAATCCCCTGCAAGTGGGTTTACTGTATTCCTTTGTATTCATATATGTTGAGGAACTGAATACAAATTTATTTTCTAGTAAAGGGCAAGGACTGGCCATATAAGATAAGGACTCGGATTTCACCACCATTTCCTTCTTGCCCGCCTTAGGAACACGTTACCTAACGCGGACCTAATCCTCAAAATTTGACTAGAAAGAAGACCGATAGGGTATCGAGCGCATTGGAAAGTCATTCAAAAAGACTGTATTAGTTACTCTGTTTGCCTAACTTAAAGTTCAGGAAGATTATTTTAAGTAGATTCGAGCCGCCTTGTAACCTAAGGAAACGTTGCCAAAGAGTAATGGTTATCAAAGCTCCTTAGAGCTTATCCTATTTCTATTCGACTTAATCTAATTCGGATCGTTCTAAGAGATTTGTTAAAACTATAACTAGTTGCCTTTTGGAAGAATAAAAGCTGGTCTAGAAACAATCTAAGTGGAGCCATCATGCTTTTTGTTTGCTAGATTCAGTAGGTTTGATTTAGTTGAGTCGGCCTTGTTTGTGTTTGTTTAGAATTCTCTTCCAATTAGGAGTCATTCAATTGCATGCCCAGGACGCCTAAAGCATTGAGTGAGCGTTCCTGGAGAAGAGATTCTATTGGTCGTTTGATCAGTGACGAGAATAGAAACTCTGTCTTTGAAATTGTGAATTTAGGAAACCCTTTTTTTGAGATCCTGATTTTTGGAAACTTTAGTTTTGAGAATTTATCTCTTAACGAGGAAGTTATTCCTAGTTTTCCAGCTATGCCAGAAATGACAACTTTGAAAGATTTGTTGAATCCCACTAGGACTTCTCGTCCATCATGTATCAAGTTAGATGCAACTCAAGTGAACTATGAGTTAAAACCTGGGACCATACAAATGCTCCCAATCTTTTTAGGAAAAGAAAATGAACACCCCTATTTTCACATTAGGGAATTTGAAGAAATATATAGTACCTTAAGAATTCACAACTTCTCTAATGAAGCTTTGAAACTAAGGTTTTTTCCTTTTTCCCTAACAGACAAGGCCAAATCTTGGTTATATAGTTTTCCATCTGAATCCATCGAAACATATGAACATCTTACCGCTGTCTTTTTATCTAAAATTTTCCCTAGGCACAAAACATCATCTATTAGGCACGAGATTTCCACATCTGTGCAGCAAGAGGGAGAATCTTTGTATATGTATTTGGAAAGGTTCAATGATTTATTGATACAATGCCCCCATCACGGTTTAGAAAAGGTTAGACTAGTCCAGATCCTTTATGAAGGGCTAGATTATCCAACGACGACCATGGTCGATTCATTGTGTACAAGGAGTTTTGATAGTAAAACAGTTGATGAATCAATGACATTTTTGAATGGAAATTGCCGAAAAAACCCAGCAATGGGAATGTAGTAAGGAATCCCAGAGAAAATTATTTACTGAGCAGAGGTAATGTCAATAGGGTAGATGGAATTCTTGAATCATATGCTAAAATTGCATCTATAGCAAAAAGGTTAGAAGCCTTAGAATTAAGTAAATCTAGTTGTGAAATAGAGCCCAAGTCATTTTGGGAAGGACATACTGTTGAAGAGCAAGCCCATGCTCTTTACAATAACACTAGATATGATAACCGTCACAAGTTTGACCCATATTCAGAAACGTATAACCCTGGTTGGGGAAACCATCTAAACTTTTCTTGGTCTAAGGGCCAAAATCAAGGTCATTCTAGTAACCCTCAGGTTCCCCCAGGTTTTGGTTATACTAAGAATTCTTCTGGACGAGCGCAATTTCAGAATCCGATAGATAAGACGATCATGAATTTAGCAGAGTCTCTCGCCTTATTAACTCAGAACACAAAAGATTTTCAGCAGTCAATCAACCAAACTTTACAAGAAAATCAAAAGATTGTTCATGCTAACAGTCAGGCTATTTCCAATTAGAAAACCAGGTTGGTCAAATCGCTGAGTCTTTGAGATAAAGAGAAAAAGACAAGTTCCCTAGTCAACCGCAACCCAATCCTAGAGGAGTTCATGAAGTATCTTCTGGTGAGAAATCATAAAATCATATGAATGCAGTTAGAATCCTTAGGAATGGTAAATTACTAGACAACAAGGTAACCTTGCCCGATAGTGAACATGATGTAGTTCACCCTTATGAGCCTGTAGCTGAAGAGACTGATAAAGTCTCTAAGTAGTCCAATACGGTTCCCGATGAGCCCGATTTTGTGACCAGAGACCCATTCCTATAACTTCTAGTACCAACTTAGAAGGAATCTAACTTTAATGATATATTGGATATTTTTAAGCAAGTTAACATCAATCTTCCTTTATTAGATGCAATTAGGCAGATTCCTACTTATGCCAAGTTCCTTAAGGATCTTTGTACGCGAAAGCGAAATCTTAATGTACATAAAAAAACCTTTATAGCTAGTGATGTGAGTTCAATTATCCAGAACAACACAACTCCTAAGTACAAAGACCCAGGTTCCCCTACCATTTCTTGCACAATAGGTAACTACAGTGGAGAGAAAGCGTAACTTGACTTAGGAGATAGTGTAAACTTACTTCTGTACCATGTGTACCTCCATCTAGGACTTGGTGACAAAAAACCTACCCATATAACACTTCAATTAGCTGATAGGTCTGTGAAAATTCCACGTGGTACTGTCGAGGATGTTCTTATTGAGGTCGATATGTTTATTTATCCTATGGATTTTGTTATCCTAGATACACAACATGTTCCTGACCCAGAAAACCAGATACCTGTGATATTAGGTCGCCCGTTTTTAGCTACATCTAATACGATCATTAACTGTCGAAATGGTATTATGAATTTATCTTTTGATAATATGACTATTGAGCTGAATATTTTCAATATTAGTAAGCAACCCCCTGAGCTAGATGACACGTGCATTGAAGAGGTGAACATGATAGGAACATTAGTTCAGGAGTCATTACCAAACATCTTATCTGAAGATCCATTAGAGAGTTGTTTATCCCATTTTGGCTTAAATTTTGACGATGATAACACCATTGATCAAGCGAATTCTCTGTTAGAATCTACCCCTGTATTGGATACTAATAGATGGAAAGCTAAGTTCGAACCACTACCATTTTCTAATTCTACCTTAATTCCTTCTTTAGAAGAGCCTCCTAAGTTGGACCTCAAACCATTGCCAGATACTATGAAATATGTATGTTTAGGCCCATCTGAGACTTCGCCTGTAATTGTAGCATCCGACTTGGATAGTGATCATTAAAGTAGGATAGTGACCGTACTTCAAGACAACAAGAAAGCTTTAGGGTGTACCTTAGCATACATTAAGGGTATAAGTCATACTGTTTGTATGCATCAGATTTATTTAGAAAACGACACCAAACCTTCTAGGGAGATGCAACGTCGACTGAACCCTAACATAAAAGAAGTAGTTCAAAATGAGGTGCTTAAGTTATTAGATGTTGTTATTATCTACCCCATTTCAGACAATAAGTGGGTCAGCCCCGTTCAGGTTGTTCCCAAGAAATCAGGTATCACTGTAGTCCAGAATGATAACAATGAGTTAATCCCAACCCGAGTGACCACGGGGTGGCGTATTTGTATTGACTATAGAAAATTGAACAAGGTCACAAGGAAGGACCACTTTCCCCTTCCTTTTATCGATCAAATGCTAGAGCGATTATCATGACATAGTCATTATTGCTTGTTAGATGGATACTTTGGTTATAATCAGATTGTTATTGCCCAGAAGACCAAGAGAAAACTAATTTTATCTGTCTCTTTGGTACCTTTGCGTATAGACGTATGCCTTTCAGGTTGTATAATGCGCCTGCTACTTTTCAGCGCTCCATGATGAACATATTTTCTGACATGATAGAACGGGTTTTAGAGGTCTTTATGGATAATTTTTCAGTGTTTGGGTCATCTTTTGATGAGTGCTTGCATCATTTGACATAGTGTTGACTAGATGTAAGGAAAAGAATTTAGTGCTTAATTGGGAGAAATGTCATTTTATGGTTCGTTGAGAAAATTCTTTAAGGAATATCGTTGTTCTAAGGGTATAGAGGTAGACAAAGCCAAATTTGACCTTATTAAAAATTTATAAGTTCCCAAAACCGTAAGAGTTATCAGTTCATTCTTAGGGCATGCAGGTTTTTATCGTCGATTCATTAAGGATTTTAGCTTGATTTCTAGGCCTCTTTGCAATTTGCTTGCAAAAGATGTTAAGTTTGTATTTGATGATGCTTGTTTAGAGGCTTTTGAGAAGCTTAAGACTTTACTCACTACTTCCCCCATAGTCCAGGCACCTAACTAGAACCTACCCTTTGAAATCATGTGTGATGCTTCATATTATGTTATTGGTGTTGTGCTAGGTCAACGAGAAAACAAATTACTTACTATGCTAGAAAAACTTTGAATGATGCCCAACTGAACTACACCACTACAGAGAAGGAATTGTTAGCCATTATTTTTGCCTTAGATAAGTTTAGATCCTATCTCTTAGGTTCTAAGGTCACAGTCTTTACTGATCATGCTGTTTTGAAGTATCTTCTGTCCAAGTAGGATACTAAACCTAAATTGATTAGATGGATCCTTTTGTTACAAGAATTTTCTCTAGAAATTAGAGACAAAAAGGGTACAGAAAATTTAGTAGCAGGCCACTTGTCTAGGCTCATTTTTGATTCCCTTGATGATTCACCTCCTGTGAGGGATAATTTTCCTGATGAACAATTTTTCCTTGTTTCCCGATTACCTTGGTATGCAAATATCGTGAACTATGTTGTTACTGGTCGAATGCCCCAACATTGGGGTAAACAAGATCATTCTAGGTTTTTAGCCGAGGTTATACATTTCTTTTGAGACGATCCTTATTTTTTTAAGTATTGTCCAAACATAAATTATTAGGAGATGTATACCTGAGAGTGACTAGTCTAGTATTATTTCCTTTTATCATGATCATGCTTGTAGGGGTCATATTAGTACTAAGAAAACCGCTGCTAAGATATCGTAGTGTGGATTCTACTGGCCTTCGTTGTTTAAAGGTACCCACCGTTATTGTGTCACTTGTGAGCGTTGCCAGAAGTTAGGAACCATTTATCGTAGAAATATGATACATTTGAACCATATTCTAGTTATTGAGGTCTTTGACGTCTAGGGCATTGGTTTTATGGGTCATTTTCCTAATTATTTTGGTTATTTTTACATCCTTGTCGTTGTAGACTATGTGTCTAAGTAGGTTGAGGCGGTTTCATGTAGAACAAATGACCACAAGGTTGTGGTCCAGTTTTTTAATGATAACATATTTGCACATTTTGGTTCACCGCGAGCTATAATTAGAGATGGAGGGTCGCACTTTTGTAATCGACCATTTAGGTTTTTAATGAAGAAATATGGTATTACCCACAAAGTAGCTACCCCATATCAGCCACTGACTAGTGGTGAAGTAGAGGTTTCCAACAGGGAGATAAAATGTATTTTAGAGAAAAAAATTAATCCTAATCGGAAAGACTGGCCATTGAGGCTTACTGATGCCTTATGGGATTACCGTACTGCATTTAACACCCCCATTGGAATGTCATCTTATCGTCTAGTTTTTGGAAAGGCATGTCACCTTCCCGTCGAGATAGAGCATAGGGCATATTGGGCTGTAAAGCAACTTAATTTTTTACTTGACAAGGCAGGAGCTCACAGAAAGCTCCAGCTCAATGAGTTGGACGAGATTCGTAGAGATGCATACGATAGTGCTAAAGATTATAAGAACAAAATGACACTTGTGCATGATAGAAATATTTTAAGAAAGTCACTTTCTCCAGATCAAAAATTTCTTTTGTATGATACTATTTGCATCTATTCCCCGGGAAGTTACGCTCTCGGTGGACGGGTCCTTTTATAGTTCACACTGTTTTTCCTCATGGTGCTATTGAGATTGAGACACTGGATGGTGGTAGTTCTTCAAAGGTTAACGGTCAGAGATTTAAACTCTTTTTAGAGCCTTTCCTGCAGGTGATGTTGAGGAAGTCCCTCTGGAGGAACCTGCTTACCTTGATTGACCATCAAGGATGTTGATGTACATTAGTAAGTTTTTGTTTTTGTTTTTCTGTCTTATTCTCCAAAGAAGGATTGTTACGCTTCACCCAGGTACTATATTTCTGACTTACCTCTTTCCTCTAGTTACCTATATTTTTGATATTGCACTTTTATTTGAAACACTGAGGACAATGTTAGGTTTAAGTTTGGGGTATGGGAGAAACTTTTAGTTGAATAATAAAACTCCAAACTTTGGAAACTTGTGAACAATTCAGGATGACACTAATAATTCTAGGTAGATGGAAACGTAACTCTTATCTATAGGAATTGGTGTGCCCAGCTAAATGGTCTACTCATAGAAGGATGTACTCAGGTGTTAGAAATAACATGATAATCATTGAACAAGCATATCTCGGAGTCTATCTCGACCATATCACCTTCTGTTTTTATTTTTGTAATTTTTTGTGTTTCTCTAAGTGATTTGGTGGGGCACCGTTATCGAATTGTTATAACCGCCAGGATGAAGTAGAGTGTTGAGATCAAGCCCCATTATTTTATTATTTAGATCATTATTAAAAAAAAAACGAATACACTTTGATAGCAATATGTGTGTATCTCCATGTCTCCGTCGCCTAACCAAGCGTGGAACACGGGATCTATGAGAACTATCATGTAAGATGCTGATAAGGAGCATGCGCTTGGATTCAAATTGATCCAATCATGTTATCAGTACATTTAATAAAGATATTGTTCGAACGTTGGGGACCTTGTACATACCAGCTGAGTCGATATTAGTATAAGGATTAAGACCAGTAGGAGCGTATCTCAATCCATTAGTATTCATCATGACAGTGACCTTCAGACAGATATGGAAAACACCATTCACCTTAGTCAATATGTGCACTATTCATTACTTTTATATCCATCTTCTAATCTATCCATGTGTTTGAATTTGATTGATTTCGAGCAATATGAATATTGATAATTTTTGTTCACTTCTGGAACGTTTGATGATTATTTGAGTAGAGTTTTGCATTCTTATATAAATTTTGGTACGCTAAGTGCAAACTCGTGAACAACAATTGGACTTATATAGGGTAATGATTCTTATAGGCGAAGAATTTAGTATGCCAACTAAATAGCTTGTTTAGTGTCTACCCTCAATCATTCACAAGTTGCTAAATTTGGGGTAAAGGTTTTGTGGGTATATCTCTTCTAAACCCTCAACACCTAGGGGTTTAAAGGCTTGTTGCACACGCTAAGTGCAATTGCAATGCCTGCGACAGTGAGTTAGGATTTTCTAGATTAGATTTGTTCGAGGACTAACAAATAATAAGTTTGGGGGTATTTGATGGACACATTTTTGTGTCTGATTTGTCTCGATTCTATATGTTGTTAGTGCTTATTTTTGTACTTATTATGGAATTTTATGTGTGTAGGTATATTTTGGTAAATAAACATTTTTTGGAAAAATCGGCTCGAAATATTACTAAAGTCACTCAGAAAAATTACTAAAGGAACCCCTATTTTGGATAAGGGAACTTCAGTACTAAAGGCAACCAACAGACGGATAGGGGGACTCCATCTTCTTCACGGGAGAAGATAAATTTTGGCAGGAAAATCAATTTTGAAAATTATGATTTCCTGGATCAAAATTTGAAGAGTTTTTCTTGGTATTTTTGTTGAATCTGGACATTTGATGGCGTGTTAGGACAAAACAGAACTGGTAAGTCCTTTAGATTCAAAAAAGAAAGGGAAATTAGGTGGGCAGAACACGGAAGATATTCTCGAGATATTCTCGAGTTATTTTTGGAAGTTGCATGTGCTGCAGTGAGTTTGACTCTTTCAAAATCGTGTATGAAGCGTGTTTGGAGTGTGTTGAGCTACAACAGATGCGTGAAGGCGATTAAGAAGGAAATAATTCCCTTAAAATGGAAGGACATTATTCTCGAGTAAAAAAAATTATTCTCGAGTTATTGTCGTGAAATCTTTTGTGTTGTTGGTTATAAATAGATTGCTAGGCTCGTAGAAGAGAGGGGGGAGAGCTCAGGAGACGAAGAGAAGGAAGAGAAATCACTTCAGAGAATTCTTCTCTGCTGCTGCTGAAGAACACGAAGAACAAAGGCTATGAAAACGGTTTCTTTAACCTCTCAGACACGGTTTTTTCATCCCATTTGCAACGAACATCTTCACTTTTGCAACATTTATCTTCAACCTGCTTTGTAACAGTGAGACTGTAACGCCTATAAACGTTGCAAACTCGTTGTTTTCTTTATTTTTTCTTCTTTTCATCATTTGTAAACACTTTGAACCATGAATCATTATATTGAGCAAGTGATTAATATGAGGAGATAAACCCCTTTGCTGAGGCGACGGAGGAAGCCATTGTTCCAAGAAAAGTAATATATTTCTATTTTAATTGATTTTTGCAATTTATTATTTGCTTTGATTAAAAATTGATCTAACGATTTTTATTAACCAATTGTGATTTCTTTTGATAGAGCATGTTTATCCTAGGGTTGTTGATGTTCTATACTTTTGATTTACAATTGTTACTTTGAAAATCTACTTTTGCAACATTTTATAATCACTTTAAACGTAAAAAATTGCATGAATATTGATAGATTGAATCACTTCAATTGGTTAATGGTAGAATCTTGAGTCTCAGTGCCTTTTTTAAATCTTGATACCAACTTTATTTTGAGTTTTCTAGTTTAATTATTAGAATTTGAATCCAGAAGCCAGAAGGTTCTCGCAGGGAATGGGTAGCATTAATACGCCTCCGATTATTGGCAGAAACATGAAAATATTTTGTATTGCAGTCGTATTCAGGAAATAAATTATTGTTAACTGGTGGGTTTGGTATGACACTTGATACATGTTGGAGTTCAGTATTTTATTATATTTTCTTATTCGAAATCAAGGCTTGTTATAAAACAGGGAAAATAGGGTTTCTGTCAATTTTGGTTCTTTCTTTTTAGAATTGAATGATTATACTTCAATTTTAGTGATACTAGAGATAAAGATGGATGTATTATAATTCAATTCCCAGATTTGTTAAATTTAAGTGAGTATTGATAAGCATAGTCGGGCCTGAGGCAGTGCCGGGTATGCGACCGCACAGGACCCAGCTCTGTCGAGGGCCTTTTTTAGACGTGCTCAAACCCCCCCTTTTATCCTTTTCCTTTGGTTATTCTCAAAAAATAAATACATTACCCAAATTTGAACCTAAGACCTCGGGGTTATATTACAACAACCAGTCCACTGAGCTATCAGTCAGATGTAACATATATATTAATATTCAATTTCAATTTCTTAAATAAAAAATAATCCACATCACGATTCACTATTTTAATACAGCATATACCTATATGTATTATAACTATTGAATCTTGCGTCGTTTGATCCTCATGTATAAATATTAGTATATTTATGGTTATATCTTTTGAGTATTGCTTAGTGTATTCTTGTTTCTATCGGTGGACATCGACGAAAAAGTTCTTTTTTTATATACTTTCCTTTATTCTCTAGTGCACGCGTTATTGTTTTCATTTAGTGTAAGTTTTTTCTAGTGCACCACTAATTATAATTTTACAAATAAAATGCTAATTATTAACAATTTTTGTTTATTGTTGTTAAAAATTATCTTAAAAAAGATCAACCTGATAAAAGACCATCAGAAAATATTCGTACAGGGCCCTTTAGGCTCAGGACCGGCTCTGTTGATAAGTTAGGGTTTCTTCATGTAAGTGTAGATGGTGAGTTTTTGACAAGGATAAAATAGTAAATTATCTCTCAAGACTCTAGTCTGGGAAATAGTGAAACTTTTAAATTCTGAAAAAGAATTCTTGAGTAGACGTTTATCCCTACTCTACCTCAGGCACATATCCCTGACCTCTCTCTATATTTCTGGCCAACATATATGATTTTAAATTGATGAATTTAATCAATATTCATCACCACACAAAATCATTAGAACAACACTGGCCCACACGACAAGTTTCCCACATGTTCTATGATTTTATATAAAATCTCTTAGGCTCCTAGATGTATTGCACACTAGTATATAGCAATTATAGTATTATTTTCGGGTGTTATATTCCACAGTTGAATCCCAAAAATTATTTACGTTAATATTTATGTTCAAATTGAACAATATTAACTCATTAAAATAATATATATTTATTCAATTGATTAAAGTACCACATTTGTGCTTAAATTAAATAAAATATGACTTTATAGCTTCTACTAGCTAAAAATCCAACTCAGTTGCGTTGATCCTTTGTTTAAAGAGACAACCAATGCAAACGAATGGAAAGAATTCGAATTGGGATTTTAAACGCTTCACAACACTTATAAATGTGTTAAAAGCGTATCAAAAACGTCCAAACCCTAATTAGGGTTTGAGAACAAAAACCGTAACGATTAAAACGTTGTAAAAGGCGTATCAAAACGTCCAAATCCTAATTAAGGATTGGAAATAAATATGTAGCACTTAAAAATGTTTCAAAAGTGTGGCAAAAAAGTATTATTTTAAATTTAATTAATTGAGATTTGAAAACAGTTTGCATCACTTATAAGTGTTGCAAAAAAGTGTGTCAAAAATCTCAAAACTAATTTTTAGACACGTCTAGCTCTCTAGGATCCATTGTTCACGCGTCTTGCTCCTTCAAAGTTAAGCTTGCACGCCTACTAGAAAAACCAAGCATGGACATCATGCTCTTCTCTAAAATTCTGAAATTTACTCTTTTTCCCTCAACATGTGAGACTGAGCACAAGAATAAAACATGAATTTCTAATCTTCTGGCAAGATTCTTTCAAGCCCTAATTTTTAAAGAGAGGGAGGCACCTTTATTTCTCTTGCTTCCAATGTGTATGCTAGTCAATCAAATAAGCCTAGACGACTATTTTCAAGACAAGACTTCAAAATAGAATCAAGTCCACACAACTTGTATTTCTTGTCAAAAGTTGACAAATTTACTCTTTTACCCTCAACGTGTGATGCTGAGTACAAAGAGTAAAACATGAGTATCCTGCTTCTTATAAAAATATGAGACTCTCACATAAGGACCAAAGCTAGTCCCTTTTTATCCTATTTCACGTGAGAGGACGAGTTTGACGTCCCTTTTCTTCTATTTCACGTGAGGACAAGTTTGACGTCACCCCTTCTTATATTGGCGTGAATCCAAGTTTGACATTCCTCTCCTATTTACGTGAGATCAAATTTTGACGTCCCTCCTCCTATATTTAACGAGTGGCCAAGATTATGTCCCTCTTCTATTTTCACATGAAAGACAAATTTGGTCCCCTCCTCTTATATTCACGTGAATATTCTGATTTAAATATTTTAGGGTTTCAACAAATCTCTAAAAAATCCTCATACTATATTAGGCTTTTCACGAATATTTTTATAGGAGGTTTCACTACAATTTTCATCTCAGTTGCGTACTCTTATCAATGCAAAATTGACCAAGATGGATACACTATTCTATATTCACAAATAAATGCATATTTATTTTATCCTAGCATGCTAGGATCGTCAGCTAGTCAAGCAGGACACATTTATTTTATTTTAGTCTGCTAGACTCATCAACTAGTCAAGCTAGACATGTTTCTTCTAGTATGCTAGACTCATTAGCTAGTCAAACAGGACAACTCTTCAGTCAAAAGACCCATTGAGCAGGTCTCAAACGACTTAGCATTAGTATTGTTTAATACTACAATGTTACACGAGACATCAAATGTCACGAATGGGGGGATACTAATTAGGGTTTTGGTATGGTGGTCTACGGTATGTGGTGCAGCAGTACGCCCACTAAAGAGAGGTTCGGGAAAGATCGATAGCAGTATAGTAAAGGAGTGGGAGGTTGAGTAATTGACTATTCGACCTTAATGAAGTGGAGAGCAGTTGTCAACACCTTCTCCACTTCACCACTACTCAACCGTCAACAGTTTCTTCCAGAAAAGAATTCAAGTGGTTAGAATAACTATGGTATAAATAGATGTTCAACAAATCGAACAGACACAACAATCCATATATGTTTTTACGCAAGTCTGAACAACAAAGCAATTTTGAATTTCCTAGTCGAACACTAAAGAACTCGGATATCCAATTGTTCATAGCTATTCACTTTGGCATCATTCTTGTCTCGCTTCCCTCCCTAAGAACATCACTTTTCCTTCTCATTTTGTGACTGAAACAAGACTGGAACGTCCATTGCTTGGTTTAGGCCAGGATTGTGCAGATTGATCTCTCGAATATAAACAAAGTGCTTCAATAACGTAAATCTTTTAAGGATTGACAAATTATCACCTGCTCACCCACTTTTTCCAAAATAGCTTCAATTCGTTTTCCCCACAAACAGTTAGATTTGGGGTTTTTCCCCAAATCTGTTTAAAATGTCAAATTTATATCTCTTTTGATTATGTATATTTTATTTAGCTATAAACATTCTTCTGGACGTATCTTTTAGTTTTAATGATGAAACACTAGATTTGATATATTAAGTTTTCTGTAGCTCATTCATTCAAGTGTTGTATATTAAATTACTGCGTTGGAAATAATATGGGGCTATTTAACCGTTGGTACCCGGAAAATGATCAACACCTAGGAATGGTATTCAACATTTAAAAAATTAAAGGATGATTCCTGAACCGTTAGTTAACTGTCTAAGTCAGACTTTGACCAAACAATTTTTTATTTTTTTATTTTTCAATTATATTTTTTTTTATAGTTAAAAATAAGTTAAGTCTAATTATTTTTTATTTTTTTATTTTATAATAGAAAAATTATAAAATTAATAAAAAATAATTTATAATACTTAAGTCTTCTAACTATTAGCTACTAGAAAAAGTTAAATGTAATTATTTTTATTTTTTATTTTATAATAAAAAATAATTACAAAATAAAAATAATTACAAACTATTTTTGTATCAATATCTATTAAAAAAAGTTAAATCTAATTCTTTTTATTTTCTATTTTATAATAAAAATAATTATATTTCTATTAATAGTAAAAGACTATTTAAAAAAATAGTTTATAATAGTCAAGTCTTTTAACTTTAATTATTTAAAAAATGAATTTAGTCTAATTTTTTTCATTTTTTATTTTATAATAAAAATAATTATAAAAAAAATATTATTATAATTTTTCGTAAAATAATAACAATAATAACAACATTTATTATTGTTATTTTTAGTAAAAGGATATTATAAAAAACAATTTATAATAGTTAAGTTTTCTAACTATTAATAAAAAAATATTTAAAAAATAAAAAAATAAAAAATAATCGATCAAATTGGATACCATTTTTAAATATTTTTAATCTCGGATACTATTTTTAGGTATTGATCATTTGCCAAGTATCAACGGCTAAATAGTCCAATAATATGTTATTATCGTATGTTTGAATTTGGTAGACGGTATTTACAGTAAAAATAGCTTTTTTTACTTCGTACTCATATTTACTCGGTTCGTACGAAAATAAATAAATAAGTAGTGACAAAGTTGTAAAATAGTCAACGTAACAGTGTGAGCCACTTACGAATGTCTTAAAAATCACAATAATATTCTTCCAAAACCACCAAACACAATGTTTAACACTATAAAAATGCTGAGCTTACTTATGGTGTGTAGAGTAGAAGTAGAACTATGCATTAAGCGAATAGAACAGAATTACATCATCTATTAACAGGTTTTCAATATGGAAACTCATAAGTAACCTTTGCAAGTTGCAACCCTTACTCAGTCTCCCTATATATATATACATACATCCACAGATAATAGCATTTGCTTGTCATGCTCACAATTTATTTTTTATAAAATTTGTCAGCAGAGATTCTTCTTCCTTCCATGGCAATTTGTTCAGTATTTTCAAGGAACTTACAAAGTCCACTATCTTTCATTATCTTCATTTTTGGTCTCGTCATAGACATCTTCGACATATTTAGTGTACCACAGCAACAATTTGAACTTGATCTCACATATCATCGTCGAACCCGCAGTGATAGTGGTCAGCTGACCACACCTAACTTATCATCTTCTTTCTCGGCCGCAGACATGACCAAGAGGATTTTGCCTATCATGAAGTTGGAAGAAGTGCCAACTAATTTCGATTGCACAGATCATGCCTGTGCTATTTGTCTCAGTAAGTACGAGAGTAAAGAAGAAATTAGACGATTAGTATCATGCAACCATATTTTTCATCGAAGGTGCTTGGACCGATGGATTGACTATGATCATAGACTAATATGTCCTCTGTGTAGAACTGCTCTAGTTTAGCAAGCTTAGCTCCAACTGCCTAATTAAATTTTTTTTTTCTGTTGATTTAGTATTACTTCTGGTTAATGTCGAAGTTGTTTTCAACTTTAAGCTTATAATCTTAATCATATGTTCGAATTATGTGATGCAGTAATATCAAACGCAGTTGTTTGATTCATGAAATCTTACAAATCTATATAAATTAAAACTTTGTGTTTACAATTGAGCTTGAAAAAGAATTACAGAGGAAACAAGAACAGAGACGCAATATTCTGAGAAATATTCTAAGTCGTTTTCAGTTAGCTTAAGCCTAATTTTACAGCAAATCCAATATTTTTTTTTTAATTGTACGTCGGACAACATCACCGGTGGCCATACCATTTTCGGAAAGAAGAATCACTATTATGGCGTGTTTGGTTGGAAGGAATGGAATCAGTTTCCTGGGAATATAATTTCATTCCCATATTTGGTAAATAGAAATAAAGGGTGGTTAGAGCGTCCACAGTGGGACAAGTATACCAAACGACCAAAGAGTAAAATTTTTTACTCTTTTGTCCGCCTCAAACCCAACGGTGCACGAGTAAAAATTGATTGGGCGGTTGTCTAAGCTAACGCTTGTAGTTGTGCGCACGTCTAGGTATACGTTTGTTGAGACGGGCGTACGTCTAAGAAAACGCTTGGGTGGAGTGGACATTTGGTGAACGCTCGATGGGAGGCGTTAACGAAAAACACGCCTGATGATAGACGCACCCCTAGATGCACACCCCAGAGACATGCGCTTTCTTAGCCGAACACCTGATGGGGAGGTATCATAGCCACACGCCCGGTCCATTTTCTACACGTGCAACTGGTTCGTATGCGGAAAAGAACGGGCGTACGTTAAGCCAACCTCTTGAAGCATTTGACGCATCCGTAGACGAACGCTCACTCACCAGGCGGACGGCTGATGGGGTGGACTTCTTCACAGACGCACTCTTCTCCTCTCCATTTCATTTTCTCCTGAACCCATCTTCACAAAAAGACGCACAAGCATTCCACCGCCTACCTTTGAGCACTTGCTAAACCCATTTCTCCCTCCAAATCAAGCTCAACCTCTTTTCAAACTTGGCAGATTTGAACAAATAATCTAAGTTAGTATTATTTCAAAGCAAGCAAGGTAATAAACTTAAACTTTGATATAAATTGTAATTGATTTCATAGGTATAGATTATGATTTATTATAATATTTTGTAAATTAAATTTGTATATATATGTTTAAATATTAAACATATGATTATGAAATAGACATATTAGGTTTTAGAAATTGTTATTTTGGAATTGAGTGTCTTTTTAGGGTTTATGGATGTTGTAAATTGGGTATAAAAAATTGATGAGAATTTGTTGAATTGAAGTTAGAATTGATTAAGTTGTTGGTTAATTTGAGTTGGGTTGTGGTTAATTTTATGATTAATTGACTTGATTGTCTTCCAAATTTGGGAATTAAGAATATTTATGTTTTATAAAGAATGTTTATGGAATTATAGAATTGGGGATTATGATGATTTTTTGTTTAATTGATGATTTGATTAGTAGTGGACTATTTTGTGAATCATGAATTTTGTAATTTTGTTGATTTTTGTATGTTGGTACATTTGATTATCTAATTAGATAATTACTTTTGTAATGATGAAATTATTTTTTTTGTGGATTTATTGATTAATGTAGAGTTTTATATTTGTGCATTGTGAGGATTACTCTTGATTTTGAAACTTGTATGTACTGTTTGCACAGACGTTGAGTAATGTGACGTCGAGATTCGTTGGTCGAAAAAAGAGGAACAAGAAGGATAAAATTGTTGAGGATCCATAAGTAGATCCTAGTACTGAAGAAATGGTCGATGTTCCCGGGTTGGCGAACTTTACTATTATGGAAGATGCTCAGGTCACGCCTCGACCAATATTACATATTCAATCGATAAAAAATATAAGTATTTACATCGTGGTTCCCTCAAATCGGTCATTCAGACCTATGCAGGTATTACTAAACACAGCCCTAGGGTAAAATACATTATTGAAAAGGCAGGATGGGACCGTTTACTTACCATGGATGCAGTAGATTCATCACATGCATTGATTGACTACATTGTTGAGCGTTTTTGGGATACCACGAACACTTTTCACTTCTTCTTTGGTGAGATTGGGTTCACACCCCTTGATTGGGTAATGTTGACATGATTAAGTATTGGTATTGGTAGTGTTATTCCGTATGACTCGGGGAAGTTTCAATTTGAATATGTTCGGGCGCATATTTTTCCTGAAACTAAAGATAGTGAGGTTTGTAAAAGAGAATATATTCCCAACCAGTGGGTTTCAGATGCAATTACGGTTGCATTTTTGAGCACATATTTTGAGCCAGGAACGTTAGTTGTGGCTAACGATGATAGCATACTTGCTGATAGAGTGGTCAGAGCCTTTTGTATGTATGTTTTGGGTCAATTTTTATTTTCAAATGCAAAATATATATTGATGATGGATGGTTAGCTGTTTTTGAGGATCTAAATGCAGTTGCCAATTATGACTGGGGTAATGCTGCATTTGCGAAATTGTATTCCGGTCTCGCCGTATCAGGCAGGGGACAAAAGTCATCAGCCGGACCCTTCCAAATATTGAAGGTAAATTTCTTAGTCTTATATATAATTCTTTTAAATGTTTATTTCTTGCTAACTTATGTACTTCGTTGGTTGTCTTCACATTCTAGTTTTGAGGGTACAAATATCTGGGTATATGTCGACCAAAGAACCCAACGAGTGAAAGTGAAGCGGTGTGGCCTAGAAGTTCTCGGTGGAAGGGTACACGAAGGAAGAGTATTGATATTGTTCGTTCAAGGACTTTTCTTAATCAGTTGTTTATAGACGATGTGACCTGGCAACCGTGGGAATCCGCGATCTTAGTCCTAGAAACTGATATTGGACGGAAAGCAATAGAGCTCTCAGAGAAGAGGGTTATATTCTCTTGGCTAGGCACTGTGAGTTTATAATTTATTTCCTTAGGATTTTTTTTTAATTTCTTTGAATTTCGGTTAGTTGATTGGTTTATTTGTTGGTAGTTATTTTCTTTTCACAGAATAACGTGTATCTCGGAGAACGGGGTTGGAGGCAATACCATGAAACATGGGGCGTTCCCACCAACCCTCCTACTCATATTAGCAACCTGAACAATGACGAAGCTAATGAGATGAGGGAAAACGAATTGGTCCCTGCAAGACAATTAGTGCATGTTGTTACGTATGATTTGTATACGGAGTATTGGCGACATGTAACTAACTTCCAGAAATATGCCACCAAATTCGATTGGGAGGTTGAAACATACGGTTATGCTGGTGACCATATTAAACACAACATCCAAGAACCTGATGAACATGTACCGATTCCGCCTCAACAACAATTGTCGTACGTAAGTATACAACAAACCACTGTTTTTTTTTGAGTGTATAATAATGGTTGAGAATTTGATTTAATTTTTTTCATAACAGGTCGAATCTTATGGTTTAGTTCAAGAATATGTTGATTTTACGCAAGAGTTTCCTAAGTTTACGTTAAATGAAACGAAGGAGAGGATGTAGTTTATCATGGCAAAAGATGAAGAAATACGGGGTCTACAAAATCACAACAAAAATTTGGAGTCACATCTTGCCCATTTTCGTCAACAACAACCACCCATTGGTTTTGACACTTTTTCTCAAACTTTGCCACTACAAATGTGGAATACCATTGGTCAGGGATCATCATCAACAATGCAATCAAGTAACTACACATCCAGATCATCTTTGCCTCCATTTATGCCCCCGCGCTCGGCGTCCGGGAATCAAGATACGGATGGGTAGTCTTTCATTTGCATTAAATTGCCAGTTGAACATATATTTTGTTTCAGTGATATATCATTTGTCAATTTTGAATTGTCATTTCAAAAGACTTTTCTTACATTTGCAATGTCTTTTTCCTACTTTGTGTTGTCATCTCCAAAGATATTTATAATCTTTGATTTGTCCTTTATATCTGTTTTGTATTGTCATTTCAAAAAGAAATTTATTTTTTTCCTTTGTCGTTTTTTCTCCTTGATCTTGTCTTCTCAACCGACACTTCTTATCTTTGATGCGTCTATTCACCCCACTTGCCTCAATTCAGTTAATTTTTAAAATACTAAGCGTGTTTGGTCATATCAAAACTCAAAGACTTATCTTAATATGCCTATAAATTGAACACTCGATTCTCCAAGTATACAAACCAAAACTACAAACATCAACAACCAATGGCATACTATGAGAATAACAATCACTATTATGCTTTTTGTTCTTCCATTCCTCATCCTCCTTCTTCCTCCCCTTCTTCTTCTTCTACTTCTTCATCATCTGGTGATGATGATAACAATAGTTTGTACTCATCAGCTGAAGATTTACTTGCATTAAGCCAAAATAACCAAGCAGTCACTGTGGGATCGATCATTTCAAGTATGAACTGGCCATATACTCGTATCCAAATACCAAAAGAACGTGATGCCGGTGTAAAACTTCTTTGGAAAGATTACTTTTGCAGAAACCCGACGTTTCCACCTAATGTATTTCGTAGAAGATTTAGAATGCGGCGAGAATTGTTCAACCGTATATTGAGAGATGTCGTAGCTATAAATAATTATTTTGTTAAAAAAAAGATGCTTCTGGTGTTCTTGGATTAACCCCTCGTCAAAAAGTTACTGCAGCAATACGAATGTTAGCTTATGGATGTGCGGCCGATGCAATAGATAAGTATTTACGGATCGGAGAAACCACTATTTTGGAAGCAACTCGTAGGTTTTGTAAGACGATAGTGCATTTGTATTAGAAAGAATATTTGCACACACCAACTGAGCGTGATGTTGAATTGCTTCTTAATGAGAACAAGGAAATGGGATTTCCAGAGATGATGGGTAGTGTAGGTTGCATGCATTGGAAATGGGATAAATTCCCATCGGTAGAATCAGGTGCATACACTGCGTACAAAGGTAGTGAAAGTATTTTGCTGGAGGCAGTGGTGTCATATGATCTCTGGTTTTGGCATGCATTTTTTGGTATGCCTGGTTCTAACAATGATATTAATGTGATGAACCGTTCTTATATTTTAAAAAAACTTATCAACGGGAAAGCACCCTATGTTAACTTTGTTGTGAAAGGACATCAATATGATATGGGGTATTATCTTGGTGATGGAATATACCCAGAGATTGCTACTATTGTGATGTCTATTAAACATCCAGATTCCCAGAAGAAACAAAAAATTTCAGCAATGCAAGAGGGTTGCCGAAAAGATGTAAAGTGAGGCTTTGGGGTACTATAAAATCAATCCGCCATCGTCAAGCAATCTGCAAGAATGTGGAATCCAGACGTACTTGCATATATCATGAAAACCGTTATCATTTTACATAATATGATAGTGGAGGATGAGCGTTTTCCCGGTGATTGGCCCCATGAATATGATTAACGCATCCACCATGCACCGGTAAATATTTCTTGACAAAATGCTGCTGAACTTTCGAGAATGAGAGTTGACCAACGCCGACGTGCAGTACACAACAAAGATACTCATATTCGTTTGCGGAATGACTTGATCGAACACTTATGTTCAGATTTTGGTGAGGAATAACAAATTCTAAATCCTGCAAATAGGTTTTGTGGGTATCTCTTGTAAACCCGCCCGAGACACCACTCGGCCTCTAGGGCCACCTAGGGGTTTAAAGGCTTGCTGCACATGCTAAGTGCAGCCGCGATGCATGCGAAAGTGAGTTTAGGTCTACTTATTAGCTCATATATTATTAATATATTTTAATAAATGGCTAAAGTGCCCATATTTAATTAGTCCTAATATGTGATTAGATTAGTTAATTGCTTTTGTAAAACAATTGAACGTAAAATCATTCATTGAATCTAAAAGGCATACATCGCGTTACATTAAAGGAAATGAACTAGATATAATTCATTAGATTACAATTAAATACTTAATCATATAGGTTGAAATCATAGGTACTTTCTTCCAAAATGCGATAGCAATCCTCATGCCTAAACGTCTTGCCATGGATAGTTTCATATTTGTCGAGAGCCATCACCCACTGAAAAAAACAAATCAATTATAAGTTTGTATGTTTGAAAACTATTTTTGATGAACGACTTATTAATTGACATACTTACTCTTGACGCATTAGGTTTGGTGGGATGGGATGCGCTTCTTTTACAACTTTCATTTCTTGTTTCTAAGCTTCCAATCGTTGAAACAACTTCTCAAACCTTGTCTTAATGAATTTTGAACGTCCTACGGTTATGATTTCCGTCTAATCCCACAAAAATCTTAAACATACGCTTCCACCAACAATCAAATGTCTGATCCATGTTAATATCTTGATTAACGTCTTGGTTACTATTGGTAATGTATGCTCTATCGTACTCGTGTTTTCTGATCGTAACCCACGCTCTAACAATGGCAACATCTTTATCATTAGTGTATGTAATTACCATATTTAGTGCTTCAAAGGGTCGGGTGAGAATGAATTGGAAAATGAGAATGAGAATGAAAGGGATATGTGAGATTGAGAATCAAAGGGATAGGTGAGAATGAGAATCACCTTGAAAGGGGTAGTTTCCTTTTATTGTGTTTAATTACCAACGACTAGTTTCTCAAAATAAAAAAGTCGTTGGGTTAGTCAACCATATTTTACAAATTCAAAATTTGCAATAATTTTTTCTAGGGTTGGCATGATCGTATTGTAAATCCATAACGACCCTGATAACTTTTCGACAATCGTGATTTATGATTTTCAAAAAGCAGTACGACATCTATGTAAAATTGGACAGAGGAATGAGTATTTTTTGGTAAAGAGTCATCATTATAAATTTAATGTGGTCATAGACTCTAGAAAGGATCGTCAACCTGCTAAAAAGACAATGACGACGACAACATATCTCATTTTCGCAGGAATCGCGGTTGCACTTAGCACGTGCAACAAGCCTTTAAACCATTAGCTGGCCCCAACGGACGAGTTATATCCCGTGAGGGTTTACAAAGAGATATACCCACAAAACTTATAATCAAACCTTCAACGGGTCGTATGACGCCCTACATGATGATCTAAACATCTTCGAAGAACAATCAACACAAAAGGGTTGTATTTTTCCATCACCCTTAAGATATCGAAACGAGGTTGGTACCTGAAATCTGAACCTTTCCATCTTCTCCATTCCTCCAGAGATCAGGAAACAACTTCATCATCAGTTTCGTTCTTAATTCTTCTTTCATTCACCTTAGCGGTTAAAGTTGAAAATTGTAGTACTGCCCTACCTATTTCCTGAAATCGCCAAAAAAGATCTGCTCTGTTGTGGTTATTGGGGTTACTGGTTTCATTACAAAAGTTAGCATGGATATGTTCTAACCATTCCATGCTCATTGAACCATTCATCCGACGTTCATGACCCCTTGCTGGATAATATAATACTATGTTTCGACATAGGGATAAATCTTCCTCTATGGTAAAATTCTCTGCATTAATACTAAAAAATTTCGTAAGCCATAATTATGAAAAGGAGAGATAAAAATAATATTTGTATTAGGTTATTTGAAATGTGAAAGGTGTGGATTTGAAATGGGAATGAAATGTATAAATTCATTTATAGGTATATCAAAATACAAACCAAAATATAGCCGTTGATCAACGGTAACAAATCTCAACGACTACCTGGATAGCGCTCGCCCAGAGTAACGCCCCCAAGTACTCGGACCATTTTTGGCATAGTATAGGCGTAACTCTAGATGCACGCCTGCCACGAGACAGAGACCTAGTTGCACGCCTAGAACGATACAGATAACTAGATGCACGCTCGACTATAACTTCGTTTGGTCCAGTACTCGGACCATTTTTGATCGTGAACAGTGCATAAAATGGACCAAAAAACACTTATACTCGCCCCACTAATCTTCAATTTGGACGGACCAAAGACCAAATATGGGTTTGGTCCGTCATTTAGTCCAACGATTGTGGTTGCTCTTAGGAATATGAATCCTAAAAAGTAAAAGAATTCTAAACTCATGAGGGTGGTGGGTTTAGGATTCCCCTCTTTAGGGAATAGGATTCCTGGAAATAAGATTCTATTTCCACAATCCAAACACGCCAAATGGACCTGTTTAATGGTTGGTCCTTCCATTAAACTCAGTTTAACCAGAGGTCCAAAATTAGTTTTTTGGACCAATTTTTTTTCTCCAGGGTCCATACACGTGTGAGAAATATAAACCGTATTTTCTAAATGATAAAACTATCCCTCGTATATAACAATAGTAGAACCTGATTCCGTTTCATTTTCTTCTCGACTTCTCTCTCGAAGGAGAGCTCCGGCCATTGAAAATTTTTAAGATATGTGATTGATCTCTTTTTCTGATCCTAAAATTGGTTTTAGATTTGTACTCAGTGTGTTCTAATTTACATTTTCATAGCTAATTTTTCAAAAGTAAATAACTTTTGATTTTTGGTTTTCTTTTAATTCATCTCAAAAGTTTAGATCTAATAGATAATTTTGAGATGAATCTCCAGTTATTGGTTATCTTATGAAGAAATCAAAGTTTTCAGTTTTATTTTGTTTTCGGTTGCTGCAATAATAACTATTAAACTATGTTTCATTTGTAGATTTTTCGCTTTTGTTATCTCCATATTCAATCAGCGTCGAGATTTCATGTACAACAAAATATTGATTAGAAATATAGCATTATCTCCTATTGTTTGTTAAAAAATCTTCATGCTTTGCAGATTGATGGTAATTATCTTTAATATACACAGTATGAAGAAAATTCTTACATATAATATAGTGAGCAATTCACGAGTTCTGGCAAATTATGTTTAATATCAAAGCATACTTTACATAGTTGTAATGGTTTGCATTTTTACGTATTGTGAATAAATGAAGTGCATTTTAGATCTACGTACTCATTTTTTTATGCTCTGTGAATGATTGAGGTATATTTTGAAGGCATTGTTTCGGTGGGAGAATTAGAAATGAATATGTTTTTTGCTTTCTGATAGTGGTGGTGGCTGTCTACTAGTTCAAACCAAATAAGTACATGAAATGTCGTTTTCGGCAGAAGGAGAGAGGACGGGATCGGTAAACATCGTAGTACTGGTGAGTTTATATATGATGTACAGAGAAGAAATTGAGTGCATTCTTTATGTTCTGGGAACGTCGTAGTTTGGTTTATTATTATGCATGTCAGAACCAATTTTTCCCTTGCAATTTACTCGATCGGGATTCAAAGACTTGGTATACGCGGTTTATAAACGGCTAGACTTAAACCGCCAGGGATTTCATTTCTCTCTAATTTCATTCTTGTACTCGGTAGGAATTTCATGAAGCTTTGATATTAACATCCATTTTTTGAGAGCGTAGATTTTATGTACAGTCAGTTAGTTTCTTAAAATGTATTTTATATATACTCATTTTCTGAAGTGCAAAAACATCAAAATTCTTGAGAGTGCAGATTTTGTGCAAGTCAGTTTGCTTGCAGCAAAGTCCATGGCCTACCTATAACTAACTATATGGTTTTGCACCTATCAAAATGCACTCTAAGAAACTGCACTCAAAATCTACATCAAGACCTACAAAGTTTCCAGCTTTTGTGCAAGTCAGTTTGCTTGCAGCAAAGTCCATGGCCTTAAATTTAACATATCTGAATTCAAAAAATTAAAATAAAAAAATGTTGTGATCCGTAAGGTACCATGTGGCTGCGTCGGGGACTCGGTGCCATCATTTCTAACTACTTGTTACGTTGTTGTACCTGCTGCATTTTTTTCCGTGGGGATCTTAGTGTGATTGTCATTGTTGTAATGGAAACTTATTCATTAGAATCTTAACTGTTCTTTACTGGTTTACTGGTAGGATCTTTTTAGTGAACATTTTCAGTGTTTTATCTGTTCTCGTCTATATGGTGCGAATAGAAACCTGCTTCGTAGCTAACTTTTTTTTGCTCCCTAATTTAGTTTCCTATTTATATTAGATTTAGCATAGAGAACGAATATTTCGGCTTTTTGTATTAGTCAGTTTTCTTGCAGCAAAGTCATGGCCTCAACTATAACATTCTTTGCTTCTTCTATTTCCAACTCACCTTTACATGAAATTTTTGAATGAATGTCGGGTTGGAGACACTAAACGGTAATTGATGGGAGGAGCATCTGTTGTTAATGTAAATCTTTTGGGTGCAGATTTTATACACCAAAAAATTTGAGTGCAGTTTCTATGCACTCACAATGTAGAAAACCTACAATCCGAGTATTCGTGTTTAGAGTAATTATTACAGTGATCTACGTCCTGTTTTCTTGTTTCCTCAGTATGAGTTTGGGATTCTTGTTACCACAAAAAATTTGGATTGATTTGCGGAGAGTTTTGCATAATCTCTCTCTTTCGCTATCATTTTTATATTTATATTTAAATTATTTTTATATTTTTTGTATTTTTGTTTTTCTTTCTAGTCATCTGGTAGGTGATTAATTTCTTGTATTTTTGATGCAAAATGTTAAGTGAAAAACTAGCAACTGTCACCTTGTTTTAAAATGAAAACAAGAACCAAATCTTCCTGGTGCAGATCTTATACACCAAAAAATTTGAGTACAGTACAACCAGAAATAATAGTATTAAAAGCTTTTTAAACAGTAAAACTGCACTCAGTTTCATTTTATGGGGTGCATTTTTTATAAACTGTCGGTTTTTGAGAGTATATTCATTATGTACTCATTTTTTTATAAAACCCATTAAGATTTCTTAATGGGTCAAAAACCAAGTAGTATCTTTTTCTGTGTAGGTTGACAGAATAGGTCGATCTAGAGGAGGGACAAGATTTTCTCTAGTTACATCCGTCTCAAGCTATTTCTGAACGATGGAACGAGGGACAAGATTTTCTCTAGTTACATTCTATTTTTTTTATTTAATTTGTTCTATAGTTCGTAAAGGAGCAGGAGGAAGTAATTTTAGGATGTCATTAGGTCTTCCAGTTGCAGCAACAGGGAACTGTGCAGATAACACTGGAACTAAGAATCTTTACACCATATTTGTTAAAGGTATTAAGGGTCGTCTTTATAGATTACCATCTGCTTGTGTTAGTGATATGGTTATGGCTACTGTCAAGAAAGGTAAACCTGATTCGCGGAAAAAAGTCATGCATGTTGTTATTGTTAGACAACGTAAAGCTTGGCGCCGTAAAGATGGTGATTTCATGTATTTCAAAGGTATTCTATATCAGGGATGCTATTTGATGAGGCCTTTTACAAAAATTAAGAGAAAGAAAAAAGAGAGAATGAACTGAGTGTATGTTTGATGTACTGTCGATAAATGAGTGCATTTTTTATATACTGAAAATAATAATGCAGGATTACGGTTACTCTTTCTAGTGAGAATGCAAAAATTTCGCACTTATTTGACATTATATCTTGGACTTTGTAGTTGTCCTGCGTATGGAACTATGATCATGGGATGAAAAGTCAGAAAGCTTGTGCAGATACTTCCATAATACAACACTATGGATGTTTTGATCATGGACTTTGTTTTTTGAAGTCATAGATTTAGAGGATCATTGATCCATGCAGTAATATTCAAGGTGTTCTTGTCGCTGGTGTTAAAGGAGAACCTCTAACCTAAATAAGCATGTTGCAGAAGCAATTGCTGCTGGTGTTGCTGCCATCTGTTCCGGGTCTAGTTTTAGAATTTTAGTTGATTGTTATATTAATATTAGACTTCTCTTGTCTTATGTAAGATAGGCTTCTGATTTCATTGTTGTGTGTACTTTGCATTAGGACGGAGGAAGCTTAATACCAGTGGAGGACTCACTGAAGAATGTTGCAAAGATGTACAAGCTTAATACCAAAGGTTACTTCTTAAACAAAGAGACTCTTATTTTTGTTTTGCTATTGTTTTGCTAGTATTCTTCCAAGGAAAAATTTCAACTACACTCATTTAATTCATTTAATTCGACGGTGCATTTTAACTGTACTTATTTAATTCGATGGTGCATTTTAACTACACTCATTTAATTTCTGCTATAATGTCTTTTACTGTTGGATGGTATCTATTGCTAGACATGGTATGGTGTTGCCTATTGCTCTCATTTACTTTACATTTTAGTACATAATTGATGCACTCCAGAATTATCGGTGTATAAAAGTTATACTTAAGAAAAATCAATCTAATGATGTCCTGAGACTTGAGTATGGTAGTTGATGCTGTCTGTAGGTTCATTCTGATGTTATCTTCTCTTACGATCTTTTCATTTACATTTTACAATGAATCAACTTGTTTCTTTTTATAGGAAGAACACTTGAATTGCATATTTATCTAATTTTTTAAGCAGTGCAGATCAACTATACTCTGATTTTTCAATAAGTGCAGATCAACCATACTCTGACTATTTAAACAGTGTAGATCAACTATACTGATCATAATAAGTATTTAATTAGATAGGATGAGCAATGTTGGTTTAAGAATGGTGTTTCAAACATCAAAGGTGGATGCTATGCCAAGTGCATTGATCTCACAGGAGAAGAACCTGATATATTTAAAGCTATCAAGTTTGGAGCTGGTAATACTCCCGTTCTCTTCTAAATTCATATTCATTGAAAATTTTGGTCGTGATACATCACAGTTAGAAGAAAGATATTATAGTCAGATAATGATTTCAAACCTTTGTTTTTGATGTCACTTGTTTTATGATTTCCCTTTTGGGATAGGTCTTGTTCCCTTTAATCTATAGTACCCTGGAATGGAGTAGGAACAAACATTTGTCTAATTTTAGAAGAACAAATCAAGAATTCCAAAACAGGAAGAAAAATCAATATAATCTCACAGAAAGAAAAAAAAAACAAACAGTGCAGAATAACTACACTGAGATTTTAACAGTGTAGAGTAACTGCACTGAGTTCTTTACTACAATTTTTGTCAACTAATAGTAAAATTCTGTGTGCAGACTGGTTGGAAACCAGGCTAGTAGTCTTGTTACTGATTTTTTTAATTGTATGTAGGTATGTTGCCTTTTGTTTGGCAAAGTATGCAGATAAAGAAAATCCGAGGAAGCTTCCCTTTGCCCATTTCGTTTATGTGGATTTATGTTGACAAATGGTTGAAGAATATTTGGTTCGTGTCTTCTATGTAAGTGTGTCATCTGGGAAACCAATGGGAAATTGCAACTTCATCAGTAAATCCCAACCAACCATCAATATCAGAGTGAAAGAAGGGTCACTAAAGGAAGTCATAATTGTTTTTTCAAGCTTGAGATGTTATGTTATGGTTACTTATTATATTAATTAGAATCATTTATAATAATGTGTAAGACACGATGATGTTTTAAGTTCCGTCTGGTGTTAAACAGTCTAACTTGATAGTATCAGTTAGCATTGTAAAACCGTTGCACTTTGGAAAAATCAATATAGAGAATCGTTATACTCCGGAAGAAATCAGTGTAAAATTGTTGCTAATATGTCTTTGTAAACTCTTTATCTTTTGTCAAACTTGAATATGTTCTTTGTTACTTTGTAAGAATTATACTTTTAAAAAGTGCATGAGTATATCGTATATATACTATCAAATGGTTCTTACCAAAAGGGTTCACCATTCCAGATCTAAGGATTAGATGCATGCCACATAGGCAGACAGAGTCAGTACTAGTATAGCCTATATATACTATTAAATGGCTCTAACTCCTAAGGGTTCATCATTCCAGATCTAGGTTTCAGATGCATTCCAAATAATATTTTTTTTTTCTGAGTATAGGAAACTTGCACTCTAAAAATTCCACTAGAAATTAAATTGTGTTCTAGTATAGTCTATATATACTATCAAAGGGTTCACCATTCAAAAAATAGACAGAGTTAGTATGAGTATAGCCTATCTATACTATCAAATGGTTTTTATCCAAAAGTGTTCACCATTCCAGATCTAAGGCTTAGATGCATACCATATAGGCAGAAAGAGTCAGTACCAGTCTAGCCTATATATATTATCTAATGGTTCTAACCCCAAAGGGTTCATTATTTCATATCTAAGGCTTAGATGCATCCCACATAGGTAGACAGAGTCAGTACCAGTATAACTAGCCTATATATACTATCAAATGGTTCTAACCCCAAAGGGTTCACCATTCCATATCTAGGACTTAGATGCATGTCAAATAATAACATATTTTTTTGTTCAGAGTATAGACAACCTGCACTCTAACAATTCCACCAAAAATTAAATTGTGTACCCTAGTATATAGTCTATATATACTATCAAAGGGTTCACCATTCAAAAAACAGACATAGTTAGTATTGGTATAGCCTATCTATACTCTCAAATGGAAAAGAGCTCAACCAAACAGAATCAACAGAAGCTAATTAGTCAAGCATAGACAAATTCATTAATTAAACCAAAATAACAAACACGGACGAATGAAAATGAAAACACAAGAAATTTTGGCACTCTCCCTCCTCAATATAGGTACATAAATATGAAAATTAACATAGTATATGCAAACTGCACTGTCAAAATAACACGTAAATTTAAAAACCAGTACAGTATAGGCATTCTACAGTGCTAAAATAACACATAAATATAAAAAACAGTAGAGTATATGCAATATGCACTACCAGAATAACACATAAATATAAAAATCAGTACATTATAGGCAATTTTCTTTTCCAAAATAGAACATTAATATAAAAATCAATATAGTATAGGCAATCTGTCCTTTCAAAATAACACATAAATATAAAAATCAATATTTGGATCATAATGTGCAAAATCATATTCCAACTACATTGGAATATGCACTGCTATAAATATGGGGTAATGTCTGTACAATATAGACAATACGCACTTCCATAAATATTCCTATAATAGAGTTCAGAATGTAATGAACCACACAAAAATTTAATGAACAACATCAATATAGTGATTCTGCATTATAAATTTTCATCTCATACAATGGATTTTGCAAAAACCAACGCATACATGTGTAGAAATGAACAGTATAGGCCATATGCACTGCCATAAATATGTCCATAATAGAGTTCAAAATGTAATGAACCACTAAAAATCAATAAACCCCATGAGTATAGTGCATCTGCAATGCGGGATCATAACCGAATAATAATGTAGATAAAATACATATTTTTTCTCAGTGTAGCATATATACACCGTAGTAGACTAGTAATAAAATTTTCAGTATAGCATGTAGGCGTTGTTGGGTTGTAATGTAAAAATAAATACACATTTGTTTTTATGTTCTCTGGAAGTTAAGGACCTTAATAAAGACATCAAAGACAACAAATAAGAGAAGGGAGAAACATAGAAGCACTACTGTACTGACACTGATCATACCAGGACCGTACCCAAGGTTCTTCTGGATATACTCTTCCACAGTCCCATTATATCACCTAACTGAGATGTTATGAATACCACGTTGTGTCCAAGCCACTGGGAAGATATAGCAAAACCAAATCCACCACATTGGGATGCTCTATACAAAGACAAAAAAAGAAGAGTAAAGCCAATGAGAAATCAAGAAACATGTTATTATGGGAGTTCATTAGTATTATGGTAAAGGGTAAACTAGTTACATGCTTTGGAACAAGAAAAACAGAGAGAAGAGGGAACAACAGTCAAGTGGGTCGAAGGCGTTAACCCAACCGTGCGCCATCATTCTGTAAAAAGTGAAGTACATGAGCATTAAGAACATAAACAACACGTACAACAAAAATTTTACTGCAAAAAAGAGAGAAGTCAGTTGATTAAAATCCACCTAGGAAATTATTATATTTTTACCGTAAAGATAACGTAACTTGTTACCTAAAGTTCTCTCAAAGTTGATCATGAAGAATGTGATGAAAGCATATACTAATGTTTGTTTGTTCGACAACGTATGGAATCTCAATAAGATCCTGTTGATAACAAAAAAAGAAATGTGAAGCACCATTTTTGTTTATAAAACTAAACAAAAACGAAAACATTTCTATAGTTGATATGGAACTTACTTGGGTGGCTGCATAAGGAAATTTAGCATACATGCCAGCTGATTTTTCTCTGTAAAAGACCATTCGCTCAATAACAACTGCTGGTTGAACTGAAGAAGAATTATTCATACCAAGAAACAAGCATGCTGAGTATAGAGCTCCATAACAACCATCAAATCTTGTGTTGTGCACCTTCTCGGCCCGATATTCCAAAATATTGAGCCAATTATCACTGCACTAATTGTAGTAAAGAGTAACCTTTAAGGAGTTCAGTGCAGGGAAGTTATACTTGATTTTTTAAGAAATACATCGCAACTATACTCGATTTCTCAAGTGGTATACCTTTAAGGAGTGCAGCGCAACTGTAATTTGATTTTTTAGGCAATGCAAATCAACTATACTATGATTTATCAAGCAGTGCAGATCAACTATCCTCTGATTTTTCAAGTAGTGCAGATCAACTACTATGATTTTTCAAGCAGTGCAGATCAACTGTACTCTGATTTTTTAGCAGTACAGATCAACTATGCTCTGATTTTTCAAGCAGTGCAGATCAACTACTCTGATTTTTCAAACAGTGCAGATCAAATACACTCTGATTTTTTGAGCAGTGCAGATCAACTAGACTATGGTTTTTTTATGCATTGCAGCACAATTGTACTCGAGCAATTGATAGAAACATGCAATCCACTTTGGAACAAAGTGTTCATGTAAGGGATTTTATGATGAGCAGTAGATATAACTCAAAAAAAACTATGATTTAGTAGCTCCTAGCTACAATCAGTTATCTTACCAAGCAAACATACAATGGTAACAAAATAAGCAACTTTAACACCATATGTTTGAAACTATTTAATTATATTAGAACACTAGGTGCACCTCAATCAGATTGAAACTGGATGATAATATCAACAATTTCATTCAAGTACCACAGTGCATTTCTGCTACACTAAATCATATAAGATGGAAACAAGTCGTACATTGAAACTTAATATAGATTATTCTTGACAAGAACAATGTGAAGTGAAATCAAAGCAGTGCAGTAGATATGTACTAAATCATTCTTACCTAATTTGGAACTAAGAATTGAAGTTTTTCTGTAAAATAACATATATTTGCACAAATAAAGTGTGAAAAGTAGTAAATTCATCGAAGAATCTATGAAAAATAATAATAATTAGTACCTTTGCTAGTTTTTTAGGACTAATTTTGAGTTTTCCAATTATCGGAGGTTCTTGTTCGAAATCACTCTTCTTCTTCTTCTTCTTATGCACTCTCTTCTTCTACTGGATCACAATTTTTTTCTACTAAGGCTTTAATTTGCTTTTGATATTCTTCTCGCCATTTTTAGTAGATGAAAATATAGATTTCTTCTTCAGCTGATCAAATAACAACATCTAGGTCAGTTGTGTTTTTGAGATGTAGATAGAGTAGGGTTTTAATGATTTCGTTTTTGTTTATCGTTCCTTCTGAATCGATCAATAAAAGAAACCTAGGGTTTTGTTGGGTTTTGTTGGGTTTCTCAGGTATACCAAACGGAATTTCACGTGGGAACTACTCACAATCTCACACGTTCGAGCGTCTGGGATTTTTTGATCATTTTCCATGTCTAAAATATTATTGACCATCGATTAGGTTTGTTTTCCAGTTGGACCTTACAATAAATATTTATTTGGACCTTGGATCAAATGATAAATTTCTCTTTTCGGAATGGAAGGAATCAACTTCTTGTTGTGAACAATACAGGTGGTTCACTTAATAATTGAAGGGTTTGTTAGCATTTGGTAACAGGATATTGTTCATTTTATTAACAGGTACTAGTAGTTTGGAAAATTTAAGGAATAATACTTGAGGTCCTGAACTAACTGAGAAGGGTAAATATTTAAGAAATAATACCTAGACTAACTGAGAAGGGTAAATGACCCTTGTGTAGATCATCAAGTTTTCTTCATGTACTATAGTCGTTAGGTTTAAAGCCGTCGGCAGTCAGCAGATGGCCGAGCTGTCAAGTCTCTGCTGCTCGGCTATCTTATGCCCAATCAGCTTACTACTCATAGTGGGATTTTTATTCTAGTTATCACATGCCCTATGACGTCTAAGGATACACATGGTACGATTAGGTTCAATTTTTAACTAAAATAGAACCGAAATCGATGAGTTCGGTTTTATTGATTTCAAAATCGACATTACCAAGAACTAAATTTGATTATAATAAACTAATAGTACACCGGCATTTGATCTTTATTTTTTTCATAATAATTATACACACTTTATTTATTTAATAAACATCAAATATATTAAGATCAAGAAAGTAAATCAATATTAGGAGAGGCCTTTGAAAAGAAAAAAAAAAGTAAATCAATATTAAAGTTGATGGTAAAGGAAATTTATATCTTTATCCAATGGATAAGATTAATTATATTTATGCATTTTATTAATGGGTATATTAATTAAATATTCTTAGATTTTGACACCTTTATAAATATCCTTGTCATATTTTAAATATACCCATCACCTTTAAGAAACCTTATTCCCAGGGTTGTTCATGGCCAGTTTCGGTTCGGTTTTTGGCCAAAACAAAACTGAAACCGGTATAGCCGGTTTTCCAAAAAGTTTTCCAAAACCGTTCCATTTACCGCCGGTTCAGTTTACTCGGTTTTCTCTCGGTTTTGGTTTTTTCCAGCCGGTTTCGGTTAACAGGCTGGTTGTGTCAGTTTCATGGAACTGACAGTGCAAAATTCAAAAAAATCAAAAAAACAAACATTTTTACATTCATTCTTCATTAAATTCTTGCAGACATTTAAGCAATTCAAACAACATAAAATTCCTGCATTCTTGGAACACAAACAGATACACATACATAACTCCAAACAGATTCTACCCATCCACCTTGACCATGTTGTCTTTTGGATAAACTACGCTACATCCTACAACATTCTTGAAACAGACTCTACCCAGAATCTAAAGCTTATTGTTATTGGAGTTGATTGAGAATCTATATCTTCCATCTCTGTAGCAGGTATTACTTGAAACCTCTCCTTGGCTTGAGCTTTACTTGAAACCTCTTGAAGTAAGCCCTAGGTTTCTGAGCTTTGAGGAAATCCTACACATAACCATTTAATATGTTAGCAGGAGGTCGAATAGAATTAGATAATAGCTTCTAATATGTTAGTACAAAAAAAGGAAGGAAGAATAATAAGCTATCATCAGACACATGTTAGTACAGTACCATCTTATATAGAAAGAAACAGAAAGCTAGAGAAATACAAAAGTAAATGAACATACCCTTCAATGGTTGATGACAACAATCTGATCAGACTTGGGAGAGACTTGGGAAGAGCATTCTGCATACAATCAACTTGCTGCAGAGAAAAATAAAGGATTATTGTAAATGCCCAAATACAATCAGTTTACGAATAAAGAATGACTGGTCAAACTTAATTATACTTCAATTGTAGAAAATAGAACTTAGCAACAAAGTGAACAGATTAGTTGATGAAGGAAAGATACCTGATTTCAGATTCTTTTCGCTCACGAATGCTTACCTGAAAGACAAACAAAAGCAATTCAAAGGTTAAGGCAACAATTGAAGGTCATGGTGGACTGGTGGTAGTGGTGGGATGGTGGTGGTGGTGGTGTAATGTTAGTGGTGGTTGTGGAGTGGTGATTGTGGTATAGTGCCGGTAGTGGAGAAAAAAAATTGTTGTTTTTTAAAATGAAGATAAATGTCATGTGTGATATATTGGGAAAAAGTTATACAAAAGAGGGTATTAAGTTAATCTATCTTTAAGGAATAAGTAGGGTTGTTCATGGTAACGGGTTCTCACGGAAACCGAACCGAATCGAACCGAATAGGGAAAACCAAACCGAACCGTTTGTTAATGGAACGGTTTTGGAAAAAAAAATCTAGAAACCAGTAGTCACGGTTTCGGTTTTGGTTTGGCCAAAAACCGATCCGTTATGCCATGGAAAACCGAGTAGTTAGGACCGTTGATATAAATTTTGATAGATTTAATCTACACCCTCCATTACCCTTCATATATAACCCTTTCTAACTCTCATACCCTAATCCTCTTTCATTTTTTTAAGCAACAGACTCCCGACTCTGCCTCCGCCTTCACCTCCAGCCTTCCTGCAGTGTGAATCGAGATTTACAAGAAGCTTCAAGCTTGAATCGAATTTCTGATCCATCGAGAAACTCTCATACCCTAATTTCTGATCCATCGAGATTTACAAGAAGCTTCAAGCTTGAATCGAAGCTTCAACAAACCCTAGAAGCTTGAATCGAAGCAATCAGTGAATCAGCAATCAGGTATGATGTATCATGTATGACATCGTGTCTTTATTAATCTTTGTTGATTATGATATTATGTGTTAGATTGATTTAAATTTGAAAATTAGGGTTTTATAAAATCAATAAAATTTGTGGATTTTTTAAAATAAGGGTTAATTAAGTTTATTTAGATACATTATCATGCTCTGATTAGGCTTCGTAGTGATAATAGTGAATGCCTTGCTTACTTATCTATTTAACAGTGAAGTTCACCATTTGATGCAGAATGCTCTTCTCAAGTCTCTCCCAAGTCTGATCAGATTGTTGTCATCAACCATTGAAGGGTATGTTCATTTTCTTTTGTATTTCTCTAGCTTTCTATAATTCTACTTAATCCATTTCATAAGCTCGCAAATCCATTTTTAAACAGATTTTTTATCTATCAACGTTCTGTACCACCACCACCATCGCCTCCAACTCCATCGCCGTCGCTACCACCGCTGCTCCGCCACCGCTACCACCACCATCCAAATTGATACAAATTTAAAATTTCATAAATAAGTTAGTACTAGATTATGATGTCAACAACCGAAGTTGACACCAGATTTCAGTGTCAACAACCGAAGTTGACATCATATATGGTGTCAACAACCCAAGTTGATACCAAAATTATTCAGCAATAAGTTAGGTCCAGATTATGATGTCAACAACTGAAGTTGACACCAAAATCTGCTGTTAACAACCGAAGTTGACATCATAATCTAGTGTCAACAACTCAAATTAATACCAAAATCTGGTGTCAATAACCAAAAGTTGACATCATAACCAAAATTTAAAATTCAAAAATAAGTTAGGTCCAGATTATAATGGCAACAACCACATAGTTGATACTGATCTGGTGTCAACAACCAAAGTAGATATCTAAATCTGATGTCAACAACCAAAGTTGATACCAAAAATTAAAAATTCAGAAATAAGATGTCCAAATTATGGTATCAACAACCAAAGTTGACATTATAATCTGGTGTCAACAACCTAAGTTGAACCAAAAATTGACATACTCGAATGAGTGAACCTGACGTGAATCGAACACGCATCTTCTGACCGGAGTCAGTTGTGATACCATTACACCACAAGTTCGTCTAAAAATAGCTAGTTCAATGTTTCCGCAATTAAAGTATAAAGAAATAAATTTATAGCTGCAGTTGTGCTACCATTACATAAAATCAATTAACACAAAAGGTTACCTTACATCGTGACTCGGCAGTACAAGTGAACACACAAAAGGTTACTTCATTGGTGTTTCGTTAGGGTAGGTAGTGGAGACTTGGAAAGTTAACTCAAACTTACCAGTCATGTAACACAGGAAATAAGTTCAAATTAAACTTACTCAAATCATGTCACTAGAAAGTGAACATATTAAAAATGATGCAATTGTCGTATCATTATAGAATCTCAAAAGTTAGCTGCATATTGCTAATCATTTGGTTCAGCTAAAAAAATCACACACCTGTAGTATCCTTCATCAGGTCGAATGCATATATACAAGTACAGTACTTTAGATGCACTACTAATACAATAAGAGAAACTCGAATGCATATATACAAGTACAATACTTTAGATGCACTACTAATACAATAAGAGAAACTGGTATAATTCTTACGTCTTGTGAATCGATGAATGAATAGGATCAACAAGCTTTCGAACAAAATCATGTTGTTCAAGCCAATTAAACTAGTATTGTAATTCTACTACTCTTATTACCTATGTAGAATATGGTCAATAAATTGCACCAAGCTCCAGCGATGCATAGTACCCACAATCCAGGAACCACCTATTAAGAAGCACAAAACTTAGTAAGTTTGCAAGTTGAAGAACGACAATTATGAACTAAACTATGATATAGCCAAAGCAAATTCCATATTACACTACATATCGGCATTAACGAAAACTAAAATATAATCTTCATAAGTGGGACAAAACATATTATCACATTAAGTTTGGTCCCAAATAAAACTATAACTTAAAAGAAGTTCATATATTCATTATCATCCAAACCCCGACTTGTCAAAAATAGTAAAAAAGTATTTAAGATCAATAAATAAATATACCAAGTGAATTACGCATACAAAGTTAATTTCATAACAGATGCAATTAGTGTCTGTTCATGACTGCTTTTTCCACCACTGCCCACACCTACACGACACAATCCCAACTTCCCACCACCATCACACATGCTACACCATCACCACCCACAAAGAAAATCAATAACACAACTTAGTATTATTAACTAACCACAGTTGTTACAACTACTAGAATTCATGGCCCCCATTTCCCACCACGCCACGACACCACTACCACACACAACCCCAACCACCCACCACTACCACACATGCTACTACAGCACTACCAGAAAGAACAGACCTTCCCTCCAGCATCTACAAAAAAAAGTAGCTTCAAACTAAAACAGTTCCTGATCAATAAACTTCCACATACAGAACAACACCTAAAGTACCAAAACATGAATTCACAATAAAAACAAAATCCAATAATTATTTGCACATAATATCTATAGCAAAAGCAACTTACAAATAGCCATCATAATCATATATCATTGGGGTATTCTTTTTCCAATTATCACACCAAGGCATTTTGTTACAGTGACAAGAAAATCAAATTAATATTCATATTACCCAATTTGAGAAATTGAATTGCAATAAGGAAACTGATCAAACAACAAAGATTATCACTAACCAAAATTCAATTAGCGTAAATGAACAAGTTATAAATTGATTGAAAACCTTAAGGAAGAGAGAAAAATCTAGGTACCTCTTGATAAATTGAAACGGGAATCGGTATTTAAAACCAAATAGTTACAGTGAACGAAGCTAATTAAAGAATATTGGCATTGTTAGGGTTTTTTCAGATGTAAAAAACTTAGAAAGGAGGTAGGTCTTTAAGAGGTTTCACTTCACCACGACCACCTCACCGCCACCACCAATAACAACTCATTCACCACCACCACCGGGAATAGTTATTTCTCGATCAACTGGATTTGTAGTAGCAGTAGATGTTTGAAATAAAAATGAAAAGTTAGTTTGGTGACTGATAATTTTTCAGATCTGAAAAATGACGGTGGAGATTTATGGTGGTGGTGATGGCTGAAAGAGGAGAAGAGAGGATGGTAGAGATTAGTTTCTCGCTGATTCAATCATATTTAAATTTTGTAATTGAATCAAGTTGAAATCGATCTAATATCGATGGTTTAAGAGGTGCAGGTGGTGACGACGATGAAGATGGTGGTGGCTATCGTTTGGAGAGGAGGAGAGAGAGAGAAAATTGAAGATTGATTTTCACTCGATGGAGAACAACAACAGATCTAATCTATTATACAGGAGGGTAAATATAGTATTAATGATTAAATAGATTTCCTTCCGACAAAAGACGATATAATTATGGGAAAATTAGAGTTTAGGTCTCATAAAATGGTACTTCTTAGTGTTTAGGTCCAAATCAGTGTAGTTTATCGCCGATTTTATCGGTTTCGGTCGAAAAGCGAGATGAAATCCGTTATACCGGTAAACGGTATTTGACCGAAAATATCGGTCGGTATGGACTGTACCGGTTTGGCCGGTACGGCCGGTATTGATCGGTATTGACCGGTATTGACCGGTACAATCGTTTTTTTTTTTAGGTTTTCAATTGTTACTCATATTTTTTATGATATTTTACAATTATATATGCATGTGATAATATCTATAATTAATCTAAGGATCTTAAAATTGTAATATCTTTGTTTAATTAGTATTTTAGACGATAAACTTTGAAGTTGTTCTTGTTTTTTTGTTTTTCCAGTTTGAACTTTGTATGAAATCTATGGATCTATATATTTTGGATGAATACTAGTTTATCTTTTTAAACTTTGTGAAAAAATGTTTGTTATAACGTGTTAAAATATATTTATAGTTATAAAATGTGAACTAGTATTTTTTCATAAAATTATAGGTATAAAATATATGCACCAATATTCCACCGATATTTAAACCGAAATTTCCCCGGTATACCGGCGTACCAATGTATCGCTCTCGACCGGTACGAACCGAAATCCGGTATGGTACAACCTTGGTCCAAACTTTGTCCAGCTTTGAGTTTAGGTCCCAGTCAACTAAAGGACCAACGTTGACCCCGTTGACCGTCCAAATGAGGGCTAAATACTAACTCCGTTTAAATCTGTTAACGGCCGTTAAATCTTCAATTTCTAATGATTTTTTTTTTTGAACTAACTGTGTTACTTCAAATCATTAGAAATTTTGAGGTAATGATCTAAAATTTGAAGTAACACGGTTAGTTCAAAAAAAAATTCATTAGAAATTGAAGATTTAACGGCCGTTAACGGACGTTAACGGATCTAAACGGAGTTAGTATTTAACCCTCATTTGGACGGTCAACAGGGTCAACGTTGGTCCTTTAGTTGACTGGGACCTAAACTTAAAGCTGGACAAAGTTTGGACCTAAACGCTAAGAAGTACCATTTTATGGGACCTAAAGTCTAATTTTCCCTATAATTATTGATGGATAAAGATATTTATAAAGTCCATAAAAGATAAGGGTATTTTTTTCGTTTCCCAACTTTATTAATTGATTTAAACCGATGATAAATTAAATTTAAAGTTATTAATGTTTTCGTCTAAAATTCAAAATATGTTCCGTAAGAGCAACTGCAGCGGTTGGACCATACCAAAGATCAAATACCAAATTTGTTTGCTCTTGAAAAAAAAAAACACAGCGGTTTCAACCCTAAATATGATCTTATATCTAAAGAGGCGTTTGTTAACGAACGCTACATTAGAATAACGTTAGATTACAGAGACGTCTATGTAGGGAGACGTTTGTTTTTTGACGTTTAGAATAAACGTTTTGAATCCTAAAGATCAGACGCCCTTGTAAAGGAACGTTGATGCTGCGTTAACAAACGCTCACCTAGTGGAGCTCTTGCCTAAACACTCACCTAGAAGAGCTTATCTTCCTTAAACGCTCACCTAGAAGATGATGGAAAATGCTTTCGAAATGGGGTGTTTTATCCCATCTTTGGAACCATAAAAACTTGGGCTTTTTAAGATTTTGTTGGAAAAAGTTTTGGATTTTGAAACCACGTGAATACTCATATTACCAAAAAATAAAATAAATTATTGTGAACTACCCGCAAGTCGTAGCCAATTTTCTAGGAGTTTTGGTCAAATACTAAAATGGAGACTTTTAACTATTTTTTTTGTTCTTTTGCTTACATCGGAAAAAATAAAAAAACTATCACAAATAAACCACAAAAATGTGGTTCAGCTCTTGGGTTGTTTTCTTGAGAGCACATTGTTCCTTTGCTGGTTTATGAATTTATTATTAATAGACCTTTTTCCAACATTTACATGATTAAGAGAATTAGCTATGTGATGCAGCGGATAATAAAGAAAAGAAAGAAAAGAAAGGTTTTGTTCAGACTTCAAATATTCCTAAGAATATCGACTATGAACAACGATAATTTTTTAGACTTCGGTTTCCCGACTTTAAATAATAATCGATTAAACTTGAACAAGTTTAAGAAATTAATTCTTATTAATCAAATTCAACTGCTTAAAACAATATATGGAGGACTCTTTTATAGATTTGGGGAAAAACCCTAACTTGCTAGTCAAGAAAGGATGAAAAACTGCTAAACCGACTCAAACCCTAATTTGTTATTTTTGGCAAATTTTGGTCGACCAAAAATAATGAAAATACTAATAAAATAAACTTATTTTCCGCAAACGACGACCCAAACGGACTCCTAACGAAGAAGTTATTAACAAAACAAAAACTTTCCTAAAATAGCAAAAGCGCCTGTTTGAAGACCTAAACGATGGAATTTGGCTAAAATCTGAAGACCATGGGACGAAGTCGTGTCATGTCTTGATCATTGGCCCGTTTCCAATCAAAATGGCCCCTCTTGAGCTAAATTACGACACTCGGGTATTTAGTTTTAAAATAGGCTATAGCCTGCTCATATGCATCATTCTCCCGGGGTTGAGAGAAATTCTCCCTTGAATTTTCTTGGTCATCATCAGAATTATGACCATTATACAACACCAAGTATTTGACATTAAAAACATCAGAAGTCCGGATGTGACTTGGAAGCTTTAACTTGTAGGCATTAGGATTAAATTTCGCGACAATTTCCAAGGGACCAATCTTGCGCCTTCAGTTTGTTATACTCGCCAACTGGAAAACGATCCTTTGTCAATATTGCCCATAAAAAATCTCCTACTGCAAAATCCACAACTTTGCGTTTCTTATCTGCCGCCTCCTTATACCTCTCATAAGCTCGAAGCAACTGTTCTTCAGCTAACTTGTGAACCTGTTGCAACTGTTGGATACGTTCTTCGGCACAAACTTCAATTCTCTTCAGATCAAGAATAGGTGCTAAATCTACTGGTGCTCGTGGATTGTAGCCATAAACAACCTCGAAGGGACTCATACCCAGACTACGGTTTACTGAACGATTAAATGCAAATTCAGCTTGGCAAAGTTTCTGATCCCAACTCTTCGGATTGTCTCCAACCATACACCATAGAATATCACCCAGCGAACGATTCACAACTTCTGTTTGGCTATCACTTTGAGGATGATACGCACTACTGAAGTTAAGCCTTGTGTTAGCTAATTTCCAAAAGGTTTTCCAGAAATAACTAAGGAATCTTGTGTCTCGATTGCTAACAATTGAACATGGCAATCCATGTAGACGATACACTTCACGGAAGAACAATTCAGCTACCTTCTGCGCATTAGCAGTCTTCTTGCAAGCAATAAAATTGGACATTTTTGAAAAACGGTCAACAACTACAAATACTGAATCATTTCCCCTCTGAGTTCGAGGTAAACCCAATACAAAATCCATGCTCAAATTTGTCCAGGGTTGACTTGGAACTTTCAATGACATGTACAACCCTGCGTTAGTTGCTTTTCCTTTTGAAACTTGAAATACTCGACATCTATCCATGAATTTAGCAACTTCAAGCCTCATTGTTGGCCAGTAATATGACTTCGAAACAAGTTGGAAAGTCTTATCCCTTCCCATGTGCCCCTCGTCATGTAACTCTTTAATAATATTTAATCGTAGACTAGAATCAGGAATACATAATTGGTTACCTTTGAAGAGAAATCCTTTAATCATAAGGTAATCACTTCGTTTGCCTGAACTGATATTATCCACAATCTCCGTAAATTTAGGATCGGTTAGAATATGGTCAGAATATGAATCAAAATCTATTACCTCAGTTCGCATGGTGTTGAGTATCATACTCCTTCGGCTTAAGGTATCAATACCTTGGTTCTGCGACCCAGCTTTGTGTTTTAGTACAAAAGTGAACTCTTGCAAATAACCAGCCCACTTACCATGTCTAAAAGAAAGCTTCTCTTGACTGTTGATGTGCTTCAAAGAATCATGATTAGAAAACATAATGAACTCGTTATGAATTAGATAGTGACGGCAATGCTTCAAGGCTTGAACTATAACATAAAACTCCACATCATAAGTACTATAGTTGAGCTTAGCACCATTCAACTTCTCTCTGAAATACTCTACAGGTCGTCCTTCCTGACTCAAAACAACTCCAATTCCCACCTTCGATGCATCACAGTGTAGTTCAAACGGCTTGCTGAAATCAGGTAACACCAATAGTGGTACAGTTATCAGCTTTGTCTTGACAACTTCAAAGGCTTCGTCATCTCCCTCAGACCATGAAAATTTTCCTCCTTTCATGCATTCACTAATGGGTGAGATAATGGTGCTGAAGTGGGGAATAAAGTGCCGGTAAAAAGAAGCGAAACCATGGAAACTCCTTACCTCGTGTAATGTAGTAGGTGTAGTCCAATTTCTCACAACTTCAACCTTGGACTCATCTACCTTGATTCCAACCTTGGTGACGACATATCCGAGAAATAGAACTCAATATGTCATGAATGAACACTTTTTGATGGCCGCAAATAATTTCTCCCTGCGTAGAACTGAGAGCACTTCTCGAAGATGTTGAACATGCAAGTCCATGTTAGCACTATAAAGAAGAATATCATCGAAATAAACAACCACAAAAGTACCGATAAAGGGTCTGAGTACTTGACTCATGATACGCATGAATTTACTTGGCGCATTGGTCAACCCGAATGGCATAACCAACCACTCATATAATCTTCTCGAGTTTTGAAAGCTGTCTTCCACTCATCACCTTCACGAATTCTGATCTGATGGTACCCACTCTTCAAGTCGAGTTTTCTAAACACCTTTGCTCCACACAAATGATATACCAAGTCATCCAATTGGAGAATTAGAAAACGGTATTTGACTGTGATTTTGTTGATGGCTTGACTGTCAACACACATTCTCCATGTTCCATCTTTCTTTGGAATCAGCAAGGCTGGTACTGCACAAGGACTTAGACTCTGTCGGATCAATCCTTTTTGTAAAAAATCTTCCACTTGACGACGAAGTTCTTCATGCTCCTTAGGACTCATTCTGTAATGCACTTTATTTGGCAAGCTTGATCCAAGAACGAAATCAATACGATGTTGTATATCCCGAAGAGGTGGTAGCTCGTACAGAAACTCGTTAGGAAAAACATCCATAAATTCCTTAATTAAAGGTTGAGATGCAATGGGAATATTACTTTCATCTTGTTGTTCTTCTTTGCCAATCAACACATACAATTCACCTGCGTCATCTACCTCATCTTCAAAGTGCTTAAACGACAAGAGATTGGTAGCTTCTCCAGTAGATGGTGTAGGTGCAATCTCTATACTGGGTACAAGTACTATACGTACGCCGTTCCATAAAAAAATGTAGGTATTCTTATACCCGTCATTACTAATTTTCCTGTCAAACTCCCATGGACGACCCAACAAAAAGTGACAAGCATCCATACTAGTAATGCCACACCATATTTTATCTTTATATTTGTTACCAATTGAAAAAGAAATCAAGCAACGTTTGTTTACTTTTACCTCATTCCCTTTGTTAAGCCAAGAAAGCTTGTATGGATGTGGATGTGGATGTGCCTTGGTTTCCAGCTTGAATCGTTTCACGACCTCTTCATCAACAATATTTTTCGCAACTTCGAGGATCAATAACTAGACAACAAACTTTTCTTTTGATTGTACATGTCGACTGGAATATTTTGTTACGCAACCAGCTGTCGCCCTCATCTTTACGTGGAGTGAGACAACTTCTTCTTACTACAAAGTTCACCCCTTTATCTCCATCAACTACTTCATCGACAGATTCAGAATCATCCTCATGATCCTCTTCATAATAAGTTACCCAGCCATCTTCTTCACGGTCGTTTTCAGTGAAAAATACCTTGTTCGCTCGTTCTGCTTTTTGACAGTCACTGGATTTGTGCCCAGATTCTCTGATGTGGTCTAGAAAGTGGTAAATAAAGATTCGATTCTCGAACTTGTGAAGGTGATGATTTCAGAAAATAATGATTTAAACTAACTCTAGAAAACTCCAGAAGTAAGAAAAAGACTAAATAACCTAAAGATGATTTTTAAATAATTTTAGAAATACCAGGAATCAGGAATCAGGTAATTCTAACAACCTATGTGATTAATCAGATAATTCTTTTTAAATTAATTGAAGCCCAAATAATTGCCAAAATTGGTTTTGTTATGCTAACAAACAGAGGTAAATCACAAGCATGGATTATCAAAATTAATTAACTAAGCATAATCCATCAAGCAAAAGCACAACTGTTGAAAGAAAACCGTTTTTACTATTCAAAACTATGCAATTTTAATGATAAAAGAATTATAAATAATTATTAGAAAATAATTAAATCACATAAAATTGAGAAAATTACCTTATCCATCATCCCAGTAAATAGACTTAGCTCATGGTGGAAAAAGATTGCTCAAAAGTTGATTTCATTGCTCAAAATATTGATTACAAGGTGAAATAATAGTGCAACAGCCAAACAGCAACGGATATAAACGTCACAGGAACAGGGTTCAACTGTTACAGCACAGTTTCAAGCAACAAAAGAGAGAAGAAATGGTGACAGATAGATTTGAAACAGCAACAGTTAAAACTGTTGCACTGTCTTCTTCTTCAGCGGCGATGGTGAAGAACACCGATCACCGGGAGCAGCAGCAGTGACCGGCCGTAGTCGGAAGTTGATCGGAAAATTGCAAAAGTGGTTCTGGAGCTTCGTACCTTGATTCTGAGGATTGTAAACTCTTTATATAGGCCCTGTGAGTCTTCTAGGATGTTCCAATCCCATTAGAACTCGGTGATTTGACGAGAAATCACTAGTTATCCAAAACCGAAACAAATCCCTTTTCCCGTCCAAATTCATGATTCTCCAGCCCTTATCTTCGGCTTCTAGAGCTTCTAATCAATTATACGAACCTTCAATTAGATTGGGTACTTATCAATTTGCTGAAATCCCATCAAAATTGCGATTTGATTTGCGTTCTGTTTTTCCGATGAAGCTTTGACCTGGTCAACTGGGTTTGACTCGGTCAACTGACTTTGACCGAGTTGACTGGGCCGAGTTGATCCGCTGGGTTGGTCCGATCCAGCCCATCCCGATCCAAGGGTGCCCTAATCCAAAGTGTGGGTGCCTTGATCCATTTTCCCGGGTGTTTTGAGCACTTTTTGAGCCAATTTTTCCACAAATCTTTATTCTTCTAATGTCCCTACAAAAGCAATAAAACACGTAATAGACACAAAATCGAATACTAACTCACTAGAAATTAAGGTGCAAATTAGACACTAAAATGTGTCTATCATTCTCCGAACTTATAACACCTACCTCCAAAAGTGGTAACTATGGTTTTATTTGGTGTTGACGAAGAATTAAGTTTACTAGCAGTACTAGGTGTTGAAGTACTACGGTTACTTGCTGGAGATGCTGCCACATTGATACCCCAATTTAAGCTTTTACGCCCTACTTGTTTCTCTATATGCCTTGCTCTATGATGTGCATCCAAAATAGAGAAGCAATCAAACATGTTGATTGTATCATGATATTGTTGAGGGAGACCACCTATACAGCGAACGGTTTTTTTGCTCATCTGACTCTGACAAGTCGTTAAGAGAAAGTAGTCAGTAAAACTCCTTGGTGTAATCGTATATAGAACATACTCCCTTGTGTAGGTTTTGCAGCTGCTGGTACATCAATCTAATGTAGTTATGTGGCAAAAACTTTGTTCTCATGTGTTTCTTCAACTTCTCCCATGATACTAACTTCTGTTTTCCTTTACGACTGCGTAGCATCCTGTGTTGTTGCCACCATGAATTATCCCTCCCATGAAAAATAGTCGCTACCAACAAAACTCGTTTGTTATCTAGTACTTCTTTGAATTCTAATACTTTCTCAACCGTATTCACCCAGGAGAGAAACTCTTCCGGTTCCAAACCATCATAAAATTCTGGTATCTCTACTCTTATTCCTGCCTTCCAGCGATCAAAATCCTCTTGTTGATTTATTCTACCTTCGCGATGCCCTCTAGCAAAAGGGTTAGCGTTGTCATCTTCTTCTTCCTTCCGAAGGTTATACCGACCCAACAAACCTTGGATGTCTTCAATGAATTCTTCTCTAGAGAAATCATGGAATGAAACCTTTTGGACCTCCTCCTCGACCTCGACCTCGACCCTGACCGATTGCTACTCTTGGTGATATCTTATCAACCCTAGAATCGACTTTGCTTTGATGCCAACTGATGCAACGGATAATAAAGAAAAGAAAGAAAAGAGAGGTTTTGTTCAGACTTCAAATATTCCTAGGAATATCGACTATGAACAACGATAATTACTTAGACTTCGGTTTCCCGACTTTAAATAATAATCGATTAAACTTGAAAAAGTTTAAGAAATTAATTCTTATTAATCAAATTCAACTTCTTAAAACAATACATGGAGGACTCTTTTATAGACTTGGGGAAAAACCCTAACTTGCTAGTCAAGAAAGGATGAAAAACTCCTAAACCGACTCAAACCCTAATTTGCTATTTTTGGCAAATTTTGGTCGACCAAAAATAATGAAAATACTAATAAAATAAACCTATTTTCCGCAAATGGCGACCCAAACGGACTCCTACGAAGAAGTTATTAACAAAACAAAAACTTTCCTAAAATAGCAAAAACGCATGTTTGAAGCCCTAAACGATGGAATTTGGCTAAAACCTGTAGACCATGAGGAGGAGTCATGTCATGTATTGATCGTTGGCCCGTTTCCAATCAAAATGGACCCCTCTTGAGATAAATTATGACATTCGAGTCTTTAGCCTCCAAATAGGCTATAGCCTGCTCATCTGCATCACCATGCAAGTTAACACTGAAAAGTGATCTGTACTTTGGTGTTTTTCTTGGAGAATTACTGACAGGTAATAAATAAGTATTTACTTCATCCAGGCTCGACAAAGATAAAAAGATGTCAAGCTATTGTAAGGAAACATAAGGTTTCGTAGTTAAATTTGGGTCAATTTCCATATTAAGATGCATTTCCTAATTGACCAAGTTTTCCTAGTTGTGATGGTTTTCTTTTCTGTGAAGACTAGTACTTGGGAATCAAGTTTGTGACTCCTATATAAGGATATCTAGGCTATGAGTTTATTCATGAGTTATCAATGTAAGAGATTCACCCCACCTTGGGGTGGTATGTGCGGGACCACTATGGTGGAAGGAGTACATCATTATGGTTCTTATGGAGTGCTCATGGATGTTGAAATATATGTCTTTATGGAGTATTCATTATGGATTAACGATTACTTATCGATGTTAAATGATACGTCGCTATGAAGTATTAATATAGAGATGTTGTAAGACACATCGTGTTTAAGGATAAGATCATCTTGGTGGTGTTAGAGTAAATTATTGATGGTGACCAGAAATATTCCATGAATAATTTATGTCAGGGTGTGTGCAGAGAAGATCATTTCGTTTTGAGAGAGAATGTTGTAAACATTATCTCGTTTGGGTGAAGACAGTACTTTAGAGCTATAGAACGTTTGTGAGAGTTTCTTTGTGTTCCTTCACATTGTGGTGAGTCGAGGGATTGATTAGTCAATCATATGTTTAATTCTCATTTGGTGGTTCTATAATAAAGAAAGAGGTCATAGCCGTTTTGGTGGATGTAGACAATACACACACATTGTGTATATTGTTGAACCACGTTAAAACCATGAGTACTTTACTTGTTGTTTTTTTTATGACTTGCATTTATATGTTTCTCTTTATTTTTTTCTCATCCTAGATCGTAGTAAAGAGGTTCATGGAGCAATCCGAGAAATCTAGGATTTCTTGTTGGCTAGTTTGTTTCTGCAAGATTAGCATGTAGATGGCTCTGAACCTTACTAACTATTTTCTTTATTCGATGAAAAACGGTAGGTTGTTTGTGATTCTTAATGGTAATTTGGTGAAGAATGTTAATGAACGAATAAATATTGTACATCGGCATCAACAGATCGAACATATGGTCTACAATAAAAGAACTGACAATGGTGCTACATGTAATACCCAGTATTTTTATTTCCCGTTTCGGGTTGAGCTTTACCCCACTTGGATAACCTTGTTGTTTAGGTGTTTCCTTTTCCTTAGCATAGGTGGGTTGCTTAGACTAGAAAAGTTGTAAGTTATGGTGGAAAAAGAGTCACCTATTTAATTTAATAACAAAATAAAATTAAGAGAAAAATTAAAAAATAATTAGAATAAATAAAATAAAATAATAAATAGGTGAATTTATTTTTATTATTAATATTGTATTAATATATGATTTATAGTAATAAAATGGGAGAAAGAATTTAGAGGTTAGAAAACCAAAAGCTAGAGAAAAAGAGAAGGAGATGGATCTAGGTTTTTAGAGAAGAACTCTATGGAGAATCTAGAGGAGTTTGAAGATAATTAAAAGGTAAAATGCTAAACCCTTTCTCTTTTGATGTTTTCTTTGGGTGTTTACTTCGTATGATTTTATATGGTTATGGTTCATTAATTTAGTCGAATAAATTTGTATTTCTGATTGATGATCAAGCTTCTTCTATTGGTAGATAACATGATTAGGTATCTCATTATCACGGTTAAAATTTGAGCATAGTTCACCGTAAATTCACCGTTAAATATTTGTTTTAGTTTAGATAATATTTTCTGAAATTCTGGATAGTTTCTCATTATCACTTTTTTGATTGATTTAGGTAAACTTAATGATGTTAGAATGATTTACAATATTAACAAAAGTTGTATATTTGTGTGTTATCCTTCATTGTAAGTTGGATTTGTTTGATTTAAGAATATTATGAATTAACTATGAATATTTTGGTAACATGATGTAATCTGCCCAAATTTTATGTTGATATTGTAAATCTAATATCTTAAGTTTGGGCCATTAGTTTGATGTGAAATTTGGATATGTTTTACCTAATTGTATCAGGAATGTCCATTAAAAAGTTGAGAGCGATCAGACCAAGTAACATGTTTGCAGTTTGTAAAATGTATTTATGTTTGCATTTATGCTTGAGTGAAATACATCATTACTTGTTTTTCATATAATTTGATAGTATTTATTTTGTAAAAATGATTTACAAAAGGAAATGAGTTCACGTTTTTCCGTTAGATGGAACTTAGTTCCGTGATAATGACGGGTAATGACTCCCGAGAGAGAATGGGTAATGATTCCCAAGAACGTATAGGGTAATGATCCCCTGATCCATCGATGGCGGCAGTCCATACTGAGGTAAAAAATAGGTGGTCGTATGAACCAAGGTTTTCGTACCATGAACTCATTGTTGAATTATGAATTTCATGAAATCTTATTGGTATTGTGAGCTCATGGATTGAAATTAAGATTGGATAATTTGTTGGAAACATTATTGGTATTGTGATTGTTGAATATATATCATTGATTCGTTGAAGTTGTACTATATTTCGTGTTGTATGTTTTTTCTTGATAAATTGCTTTTGTTTCTACATCTTTTGAGAATGGGAATGCGTTCTACTGAGCTGTCATCTCGCCTCAATTGACATCCCTGCAGATTTCATGGAAGTTGGAAGTGGAACTAAGAAGTTAGTTACCTTGATTATTGTGTTGCTTTTCTTCTAATTGCTTGAAGTGTAATTTGGTATGCATGTTTTGTTAAAATGTTGTTTAGATGTTTAAATAATAAATTAATATGCTTAAATTCATGTATATAAAAGTTCAGGTATGTTGGTGAAATAATAATAGATGATAAAATCTATGCATCTGTCTCGTTTCGACCCGTAACGCCTTGAGTTCGGATATCCATATGGGTTTGACTCTGGTCCGAAACTCGGGGTGTTACACTACAAGGATTGATGGGGATGACTTCTAGTTTTCGTTTGTGTTGCTTTACATTGGAGATTTGACAATGATACTTATTGAAGTATACAACTTGCTTCAAATAAGTTTTCATTAACCATATTATAATGTTAATAAGATTAAGTGATTGTGTTCTATATTTCATACCATTTGATATTTTTGTGAATTGTTTGGAAGACGTAATCGGTTTTCAATTGGGTGGTATTTGCTTGGAAAAGCATAATGAAGAAAGAGTATCGTAGTTGGGATACAAATTTTTTGGTTTGTATATTGGTGGAAGCAAGGATGTTATTAACATGTATAAGTATCATTATTGTTCCAAACCAAAAGGGAAAATTTGGTTATCAATTGTCATCAATTGGATCATGTTGTTGATTTTTTTTAACCTGAAGTTGAAGAATGTGAAGATGAATTTTCATACTCGTTCTTCTTTAGTTGTTCGTTGCAATAAGGATTTGGTGGAATCTTGTAGTATGTTTTGTTCTGGAAGTGTTGACCATTGGCCAAGGTTTGATATGTTTTAGTTGTGAAGAGTTTTGATTTTAGTTAAAGTTGCAGGACAATGATCGTTTGATGGGATGTCATATTGGTTTTAGTCGAGCTATGTTTTCTTATTCTTATATAAGAAGAAGTTCGTTGACACAGTGTTTATCGTTTACTTGTCTATGTTGATTTTTAACATTGTGCCGTTGAAGAACATTGTTTTGGAGTTTCTCTCGTATTGTTTCTAATGGAGAAGCTAGATAGTTTGTGATTTATGTTGTTGTCGGTGATAGTCTGTCGAAGAGTTGTTTGGTAATACACCATTGAAGTCATCGGAGCTGGTTGAAGTGCAAGACCATTTGGGGAAATATGTTGGTCTATTTTTTGTGGATATGTTCCTATATTTTTAAAAGATTCATTATAAGAAACAAGGTATCGCTTGGGTACTTCAAGAGTTTAAAGAATAGAGGTATAATACTACATCATGTGTGGCGGTGTTGCTTAGGAAGCGCATACTACTTGGAGAAAACACGGTGCATGAATTTGAGAGGGTTATAATTTCGGCGTTTTTTTTTCCGAGAACCTTTATTATCTATTGGCTATTTGAATTCCTCATAAGTTTGAGACTTTCCGTTGAACAAAGTTGTATTATAGTAGTGATAATATTGGGAGTTAACTCGTCTAATAGAGATATTGAGATTATGATTTCAATAATGATTGAACCTGTAGAAGATAAAGGTAGAATTTTTTTTGAGAAACTTATTCAGCAACAGTATAGTTTTCTTCATTTATTTTTTCTACATATCATGAGAAAATAAACACAGCAGCGTCTTGAATTGCTTGGTGCTTGAGAAGTTTCCAAAGGTTTCATAATATGGTTGGGTATGATTAGGTATTTGTGTGAAGAACTAATTATCATATTTCGAAACGTTAGTGATCGTGTAAGCGCACAAGAATGTGTGATGCTACAAATTCTTCGACATTATCATAATTCTATTCGGTTTTGAATTGTGTTATGATTTAACTGTCATGAAGTCGAAACTGCATTCTTTCTCTGAAGACTAAAATGATAATTTTGTTAATGCCCATAAAAGGAAATTATTGTTAAATCCTGTTGAAGTTGCTGAAGTGGTGATAAAGGTTGGTGTTTCAATTGTTGAAGTTCTGAAAAGCTAGAGATATTTGGATGTGAAGTACGCACGCAATAGTTCAAGGAAGATTTATACTCAAGGTGAGATATGATCGTAGAATCATGATCTAGTATGAGATGGACTCGGGTAAACCAAAATTCATACTAAGAGATGGGCTTCATTTGAAGTCACACTCGATATGTTTTGATACATACATGATGGTTCTTTTCTTTGAAGCTAACATGAGGGTTGGTTTAATATAAACTAACAAGAAGTATCTCGTTAACTCACTTTGGTGGACATGCTCATGGAAAAAAACAAATGTTTGATCAGTTGTTTGAAGAAGCAATTTGCTTTGCTTGAGTTTGGATATTATGTTTTGGTTCCAATGAGGTATACCTAGGAAGACGCTTGGAGGCTACTGTAGTAGTTTCATTTATTTATCGAATGGTTATGGATATCAGCCTTCACGGATGCTGTGCGTAAAGTGGATTTAGTTTCTAAAGTGGATCAGAACATTAACTCAGGTGGATCAAGGTAGTCCAATATGGAGTTAGGCTCATGGTGGAGTTACTTTACCACCCTAACTCATATGGAGCAAGCTCTAAGGGGAAGGCAAGGCTTAAGGGCACATGATGACAATAATTAAGTACGATGGTAGCATACGGACGATGATCGTATATGGTATGATTGAGTTGGCATATAATACACCTGGAATTGTGCCAATCAATATGGAGGTGTGAACATGAAAGAGTAAGGTGTATCTCAATATGTTGCATAAATAGTGATCGTATTCGCTGAGGTGGATATTTGTACATTCACCAATTGATAGGTTAGATTTTTGAGTCGCCAGTTAGTAACGTTCAAATTTGAATGCTCTTTTATGGTGGAGGTTATACGGAACATTGAGTAAAATACGTTAGGTTTGTTTCCTTTTAGTAAGGATACATAAAAAATATTTGGTGCAATCAATTTTCAGAAGATAAAAGGGATAACATGTTGATTGTCTCATGCATAAATGCATGATCCGATGTGGAGAATTATAGGAAAACATAAGGTTTCCTAGTTTCGGTCAATTTCCATATTAAGATGGGTTTCCTAATTGACCAAGGTTTCTTAGTTTTGATGGTTTTGTTTTCGTATGAGACTAATACTTGAGAATCATGTTTGTGACTCCTATATGAATATGTCAAGGCTATGAGTTTAGCCATGAGTTCACAATGTAAGGAATTCATCCCACCTCTTGAGGTCGTATGTGAGTTGCCATTATGGTGGAAGGATACATTTTATGGTGCTTGTGGAGTGATCATCGATATTGAAAGATATGTCGTTATGGAGTATTCATTATAGGTTACGGAGTACTTATCAACGTTGAAAGATACGTCACTATGGAGTATTCGTACGAAGATGTTGTAAGACATAATGTTTGAGGAGAAGATCATCCCGGTAATGCTGGAGTAAATTATTGGTGTTGAGCAGAAAGCGTCCATGAATAATTTATGTCAGGTTGTGCAGAGAAGATTGTCTCCTTGTGAGAGAGAATGTGGGGTAAACATTAGAGCATCTCCAACGAGAGATTATGATATTCTTATTTTAACGGCCACATAAGATTTATGCTTCTTCTTAAAAGATCATCTCCAACGGGAACTTGAAGAGAGGATGTGAAGATTATGTGGAAAGCGGTTAGATTTACATTCTCTAGCTCATCCTCTTGTTTCAGAGGTAAAACAAGGGTTATGGGTAGAGAATACTCATTCAAAGTGAATGGGTTTGATCAAATTAGGTACCACTATGGGTAGGGAAGCACCTCCTTTCACCCAAACTCCTTCATACACTCTTTCAATCGAAGGAGTGCTCGGTAGTCTAGCCTAGACGGGTAAACTTCAGTCGGGTGGTGTTTACCCGTCTGAGTATTTTTTTCAATGTTAAACTCCCAAAATGCGGATCCTACCTAGGTTATTATTATTAAAAGAACTAAATATATTACCTGGGAGGGAAAACTTCACCTATCCAAGTGAACATTTTTATACTAGACGGGGAAACTTCACCCGTCTAGTCTCTTTACCTCACTAGCCCACGGTGCAAAAGTCACTCATTCACCCAGTCACTCATTCATTTTAAAAAGGATAAAGTGTTAACACTCTATTCCATAGCCCTTGCTCTTATAGGATGTAGAAAACTTAGTCATCATTATCTATGGCTTTAATTACATAATCAAATAACCAATTTTAAATCAATGGTTTAGAAAGTTCCCAACTAAAGTAAAGATAATTATGGTTGGAAATGTTTTTTTATTCAACTCGTCATATGTTAAAGGAGATTTTGATCTCACATTCGTGAAAAAAAGCTTCCGCATAGAACTCATACCAAATTACCATTGAGGTGCTCTTAGATCGTTTAGGTGAAAACACTACTTTAGAGTTCTAAAATATTTGTGATAGTTTCTTTATGTTCGGTCACATTATGATTATTCAATTTTTCAATTATATGTGTAATTCTCAGTTGGTGGTTCCCGTAGCCGTTTTGGTAGATGTTGACAATATACACGCATTGTGTATATTGTTGAAACACGTTAAATCCGTGAGTACTTTACTTGTTGTTTTTGTTTATGACTTGCATCCGTATAGTTCTCTTTTTCATTTTTTTCATTCTATATCGTAGTAAAGAGGCTCATGGAGTAATTCGAGAAATCTAGGATTTCTTGTTATTTAGTTTGTTTCCACAAGATTAGCATGTAGATGGCTCTAAACCCCCAATAACTATTTCCTTTCTTCCATGAAAAAAGGTAGGTTGTTGGCGATCTTGATAGTAATTTGGTGAGGAATGATAATGAATAAATCAGTAGTGCAACAGATCCAACCTATGACGAACTAGCACATAAATGCTTAAGAATGAGAGGAGAAAAGAGACCTACAATAAAAAAAAGTAGCAATGATGCTACACGGATTGATGGGGATGATTTTTAATTTCTCCTTGGATAATGAGGATATAGCAGACAATGTCAAAGAAGAAAATATACTCTTTGTTAAACTCAGCAGAATTATTGCCTTACACAGATAGTGTGATGACCCTTTTTGGTGATCATCACAACCACACTTTATCATCCAAATTATCAGAGAAAAAAGAAGAAAATTGAAGACAGTGATTTAACGTGGTTCGGAAGTGATCTGCCTACGTCCACGGGTACTAAAATTGTGTTATTTTATTGATGATTGAAGTTACATCCACTAAATCTCCATTGGAGTTTCATGAGAAAATGAAGTTGCAGAGCCAAGAAGAACAGTTGTCGACCCAAGAAGCCGATCCAAGAATCCCCCCTCATTCTGATTTTATCCATTTCCTTATAGAGGAAAACAGAAAGTTGATTTTACCATATGGCCGTTATTTACTTTGCTGCGCTCGAATCCTCCTAAAATCATCATGCGCTCCTTTTCTTTGCTGCGCTCAAATCTCTTCCTACTGCTTTGCTGCGCTCCGGACTTGAGTGCGGGAGGACGTGGGCTGCGCTCCGGACTTGAGCTGGGGGTGGACTTGGGCTTGAACGCCGTCACCTATGCTATGGTTGCGCATTTGAGCTGCGGAACTATCTTGTGATGACTGCGGAATGAGTCCTTGTTTCATCTCGTGCTGTTGTGTACTAAATTTCTTCTCTCCAACTAAGAATCACACCATCACCTCTTTTCTGAAGTAGGACATTTATTCATTGGCTACGAATTATGTGGGAATCATGGCTTGAGTTGCGGGAAAATGATGTTGCCGTTACTTGGACTTAATTGCTGATGAATTGTTGTGACCTGGTGCCCCGTGTTGGAGTAGATTTTTGGTACTCACATTTTGCCCCCTTTTCTTAAGGTTACTTCAAAGAATAATTCTTAAGAAAATGACTTTAGTTGCTTTTCGCTTGGCCTTGTCATGATAAGAGATTTTACCTGATCCATAGAATTTTGTTTTGATAATTGCGGTGCGCGGCATGTAAGCCTGTCACCTTTGATAATTGTGAATAAGAGTCCTTTTCATGACTTATGCAAACAAAATGGTTAAATCAAGAAACAATTGTAGATCAAGGAGATATGAAGTACTTTTTGGTGATCGACAAAATTGTAACGACCATTTTTGGTGATCGATAACAACCAAAATTTAATTTGTCGGGAAATGACATTTTAAATGGTAAAATGATACAGTAGATGCTTTGAAATGATACAAAGAACAAAATTGTAGCGATCATTACATGATCGACAACAACCAAATTTAATTTTTCGAGAAATGACATTTTAAATGGTAAAATGATACAGTAGGTGCTTTGAAATGATACAGAGAACAAAATTGTAGCGACCATTACATGATCGACAACAACCAAAATTTAATTTGTCGAGAAATGACATTTTAAATGGTAAAATGATACAGTAGATGCTTTGAAATGATACAAAGAACAAAATCGCAGCGCCATTACATGATCGACAACAACCAAAATTTAATTTGTCGAGATATGACATTTTAAATGGTAAAATGATATAAGATGCTTTGAAATGATACAAAGAACAAAAAAGAGGGGGCAGATATGAAGTACTTAGCTCTTTTGTGAGAGTCTTGGCGGTTGACATCACGAAATTTAACGAAGTATTCTGGCAATGATTCATTTTTTCCCTTGATGCCCCCTGTAAAACAACTATCAAATATACAAAATGATTCGTTTGTTGATATTTTCATCGAGCTTTCTTTATAGATTGTTTTTGTACCTGAAATAAAATCATCAAATAAATTGGTTAATGGGAGCATAGTTTGAGACCACAAGGATTTATTGTATCTCTTGCTCGCGGATGCACCCATTAGTCTATATTCAAGACTATTACATAGGTCCCCTATGAGATATTGCTTTTGGCGGATGTACCCAATAGTCTATATTCAAGACTCTTACTTGGGTCCCCTATGAGATATTGCTTTTGGCGGATGTACCCAATAGTCTATATTCAAGACTCTCACTTGGGTCCCCTATGAGATATTGCTTTTGGCGGATGTACCCAATAGTCTATATTCAAGACTCTTACTTGAGTCCCCTATGAGATATTGCTTTTGGCGGATGTACCCAATATTCTATATTCAAGACTCTTACTTGGGTCCCCTATGAGATTGTCTCCTGAATGGAGAAATATCCTTGAGAAGTATATATAGAGGAATATGAGAAGTATAAGAAATAAGAAATGTCACTTTCTTCCGAAGTAGTCGTTATGTAATAAATCCGGAGTATAAGAAAACAGAAGTATTCGTCTTCAAGAAGTAATCAATAATAATAAGTACGAAGTACCCATTTTAGAATTAATACATCCCGTAAAAGCACTTAGATTCCCGCATGATGTATTAGAGATTTCGAATGAGAATTCTTCTAATAACTCATAAGTAGTATGAGAAATATCAACCTTTGAATTAATGAGAGAATTTCGGAGCATACGAGATTAATGGAAGTATTCATTGAGTATTCTTCATGAGAAGTATCAGCCATTAGAAGTATCAATCCTCGTATGCTTATATGAAGTATTTATAAATTGCTACTTTATGTTAAGAAGTACAAGGCATATAACACAAAGTAGCGAGAAGTATCATATCTATTTGTTAGTAGATTATTAAAATGAAATACCAAATTGGCGTACAGTATTTAGCTCATTTCCAAGCTAAAAATTTGGTTTCTTTATAGCATGCCTCCTTGTGCATCATTATCGCACGGTTGCCGCATCTCTGAAGTGCTTTTCCTAGGTATCTTCATATTTCATAAGAATGTATCAAACAAATTGAAATTTGTCCAGGACAAATATAGATCATACTAGATCAATATGTTTCTTGCATAGATAATTATGGGGTCAATTCTGACTTAAATACTTTAAAGCAAGTTCATGATGTATAACATGACATGTCATTCAGATGCTATCAGATGCTATCAGAAGCAATTGATCAGTTCATAATTTATGCAGTGAACATCTGTTTAGCATATTTTATCATCTACTTCATTACACAGATGTTCTATTTACAAATCAAGTAAGATCATGCTTTTTAATCAATTAAGATAGATCATGATTGAATCATTTAAAGATGACAATTAAGAATCATCCTTAAATTTAAGTTGCTACTTAACATATGCAATTGGCATAATAATCAAAAATTTAAAAAGATAGTGTATATTTATCTTTTAGAAATGTTTGTGGACCAGTGTATTTGCGGGATGACCATAAAATTGTCGTCTTCCCATAAGCTTAACCTTAAATATTTCAATAGTTGTGCATCATCTTGTAAGGTGAGTCAGTCAAGTTGAGGCTCTGGTGGTTCCATGTAATTTTTCTCCCAACCTGCATTGGGAGGTTGGCTTTTCGTACTTCCTCTTTCACCTGACCTGTTATCCTGTCAGGCACTTCCTGGAGCCTTTCTTGAACCCCGGGATTAATAAGATGAATTTGGGGGACGCCACTGTTTTGGTGCATCTGCACTAAGTAGACTTGATGAAGAGAACTAGTAGAAGGTAATCAAGTTAATTCTTCTAAGGTATGCTATGTCACTCCATCAACTTCTTGCCCAATAGACACTCTAGAAACCGTTATCAGAACTTCTTAGCTTTTAACTAGATGAAATGAAAACAGGAAAACAAGTAAAACATATCTTGCTGCACGAGACTTACACTAGCATGTTAATGTGTATTTCAAGTGAGATAAGTTAAAGCATTTGTATCAAGTTATAGCTGATAATACGTAGCATGTGTTTGTTAATGCATGAGTAAGTCAAAAAGAAATCAATAAAAGATATTAAGGATAAGAAGATTAATATTATCCCCTTTCGGTGTGTTATCCGTGGTCCTGCAAACAAATGATGCTGGTGTATTCGAACGACGCAGATGAGGCTTATGTTAGTTGTTGCTTGCCTTTAGCTTTTTTGAGGACAGTGGCAATATGGTTGGAGCTAAAACTTTCTTCCCCAAGTGACAATTCACAACAACTCTCGTCTTTTGCTGGGGACTTGGATCTTAAAATTTGAAATATCCACCTTTGCACATAGATTGTGAGCCATCAACAACAACTTACTGGACCTGTGTTGGGGGTAACTTTTCCCATTGTGGCAAGCTTCCACAATACATTTCCAAAGCTATACACGTCAAATTTCTCATTCGCCGGCTCATGGTCATAATCTTCAGGAACTGTGGGAGTTGCGTCTTCAAGAACAATTTCTTGAACTTGACCTACAAGACTGAAGTTCACTGCCAATCTGCATCTTTCAGTGCTTCTTGTTAAATAAACATTAGAAAAAATCCACTGCATTATGATATGAATGAACTAAATGAGAAGAATTAACCAGACTGCAGGTTTTGAGAAGAATTAATCAAATAGAAGCTACTAGACTCCAGGTTATGAGAATTTGAATTGATATCCAGCTGGAATAACATAAGTTCCCTTCCGGCTCAGCTTCTCATCTAAGATGTGGACTCCATTAGGATGTGATGATTGAATCTGCTGCTGTTTTTGCCGGTGAGGGTTCATTCTTGTGAATTGTGCTGTTGTACCAGTACTCAGAAGTTGTTTGCTCGGATAATTATTCCTACTTGGCTAATCTTGAGACTGCCTCTGATGATCTTTGACTCTTACAGCCTCTTTTTTGTTGTACTTCATTGGTAAATTCAGGCCCTGAAGAACACTGTTACTTACTTTTCAAGAAAAACACAATAGGAAGCGCAATATTATATGTTAACTAAATAATTAAACACAAATGGTATGACGTGTGAATAATCTGGACGCGTTCCAACCTTCTTGGTCAAAGTTACACTTGCCACTTAAGATACAAAATTCAAATATAAGCTAACTTTAAGCTGTGAACTGCAATTAACTGTTCATCTAATATTGACTGTAAGATTATGAAATAAAGATCAGATTACATATGAGCTTCAATTCAGGAAAGCTGCAAATTAGATCTGCATATAAGTGATATGGAGCTACTTAGGACTCAAATCAGTTAATTCTACACATTGAATGAGATATAAATAACACTTAATAGTTCACAGATATCAATCAATAAAAAGGAACACAAAAATACTTAACTCCTTGATGTTACTGCCATTAGTTGTTGTACAGACTATGTTGTCCTGCAACTAGATTTTGATGTTAATATTTCTCTTTGAGTATAAGAACTTTCAATTAAGATTCAGGTAATCTGTCGAGCACTAGATATGCACGACTGGTGGTGTGAAGTATTCAACATCACCTTTTGATATCTAAAGCATTCAACATCTCACTCCCTGCAACAATCATATCTAACACAAACCCACATTTCTAAAGGGTTTGAATTCCATTTGCAGAACTTTTGAATTGTCATTAGAAGAGAACAAAACCCTTATTAGAGAAATAGGAAATTAGGAGTTTTCTCAGGGAAAAAGACATCAAATCAAACATTTAACTCCAGGCTCCAAATCTAGTTTAATCAGGCTAGATTTTCAGATGAAATCGTGAATTAAAAACTCATGAAAATCAAAACGAAACTATGGGTATTAAACACATAGTTAGGTTGATTCAAATATGCAAACCAAATTTCGATTAGGGTTGAAGATAAAAGTATTTCTTGATTTCAAAAGACCAAATCCTAAAAAAAATTGTTGACATTTTTTCGAAATTTTTAGTCTTAAAAACAGGATTAAGATGAGATATTCATAGAACTAAGTTCTCATCATAAATTGATCAAAAAATTTGGATGAAATCAATGATTTGGGTTTTTTCAAAACCTTTAGAATCGGTTTTCAGAAAAATTTAATTTCAAGTTTAAATTGATAAAGATTGAACTTATCTTTGGATTGTTTGTTGTAGTTGAAATCTGGTACTGCTGTCAATTCTTCAAATTGTAACGACCAATATCAGCATGAATTGAGGAAGAACAGAATCCTAGCTTTTGAATTCTTCATTAAATTAGCTTCATCACTTTAATTCAACCACCACCCATTTTTTCTTCACCCATCAGTAACATAATATCCTTATGAATTGCATGTAAACTTAGATTTAATTCTCTAATCCCTAATTTCGATTGAACCCAGAAAACCCTAAATCTTTAATTCTCAAATCTCTGTGTACCAGGTTGGATAAATCCATTAAACCAATCCATGTTTCTAGCGCCAAATTGTGACGACCCTTTTTGGTGATCATCACAACCATAAATTATCATCCAAATTATCAGAGAAAAAAGAAGATAATTGAAGAAAGTGATTTAACGTGGTTCGACAGTGATCTGCCTACGTCCACGGGTACTAAAATTGTGTTATTTTATTGATGATTGAGGTTACATCCACTAAATCTCCATTGGAGTTTCATGAGAAAATGAAGTTGCAGAGCCAAGAAGAACAGTTGCCGACCCAAGAAGCCGATCCAAGAAGCTCCCCTTCATTCTGATTCTATCCATTTCCTTATAAAGGAAAATAGAAAGTTGATTTTACCAATGACCCTTATTTACTTTGCTGCGCTCAAATCCTCCTAAAATCATCCTGTGCTCCTTTTCTTTGCTGCCTCAAATCTCTTCTTACTGCTTTGCTGCGCTCCGGACTTGAGTGCGGGCGGACTTGGGCTGCGCTCCAGACTTGAAATGCTTTGCTGCGCTCCGGACTTGAGCTAGGGGTGGACTTGGGCTTGAACGCCGTCACCTATGCTATGGTTGCGCATTTGAGCTGCGAAACTATCTTGTGATGACTGCGGAATGAGTCCTTGTTTCATCTCGTGCTGTTGTGTACTAAATTTCTTCTCTCCAACTAAGAATCACACCATCACCTCTTTTCTGAAGTAGGACATTTATTCATTGGCTACGAATTATGTGGGAATCATGGCTTGAGTTGCGGGAAAATGATGTTGCCGTTACTTGGACTTAATTGCTGATGAATTGTTGCGACCTGGTGCCACGTGTTGGAGTAGATTTTTGGTACTCACAGATAGCATAACAACAATGGGTGACGGTAGCAAAGGTAAGTGTGAAGATTCCGAAGTTGGCAATACGGAGAATGTTCCATCTAGTGAAGTTATAGAAATTGGGAAGGTAAAATCGGTCGAGGATATCCCGGGGAAGACACCTATGACTAGCACATAAAATGTGGATTAATTTTTTAATTTTTTTTGCTTCGTTAGGTGTCTCTGACGGGAGTAAGAAAGGGGAACCTATGAGCATATTCAAAGGTTTATCTGAAAGTTATCAAAAAACCAAAAAGGAGAGGGAGATAACTAATAAGGAAAGGGAGCTCGGAAGATTAGGGCTGAAGGATGAAGAGTATTGATCAACTTGCCAGGGGGCAAAGAAAATCAGCTAAGGAGAAATTTTGATGTTGTCTAGTTGGACATTTTCTATTCGTAGCTTGTTTAGTTGTTTGCTAAGCTTTTACTTAGTGTGTATCGCTTTTAACTTCTTTTTACTTTGGAGTTTGAACCTGATTTTTACCTTGATTTGGTTGTATTTTTTTATATTTTTTTATTTTTTTATTTTCAATATAAATTTAATCTTTTTTTAAAAAAAATACTACCCCGCTCAGGAAAAAAATTACTATCACTTTTTTATTTTAGACTAAAAATAAGTCAAATTAAAAAAGTGATAGTAACTTTTTTCCTGACACGAATGGAGTAAATAAAAAAATAATAGCAAAACTATAATGGCCTTCGTAGCTGAGAGACTTTAATATATTTCTTGCACGGTGAGCAGAAATGATTTTCGGCATTATTAAACACTAAGTCGGAGTTCGAGTATGTTCCCCTATAGTACATGATTTCTTTACAAACCTACAATCCTAGTGTTGTAATTCGTTTTTTTTTTTTTTTATCTTTTTTGTTAAGCGCATAAAGAATCAATCAAAATCATCAGAATCCAAATCTGAAGGCAACAGAATCAAATTTAAAACTCTGTTTTGAGTAAAATGATGAACACGCGTTCGTTTTGCATTTACTTGATTTTTTTTCCATTCTTATTATCTCTCTCATTCCCCTTTTGTTTGACTCAACAACGGTAACTTTCGCGGCTAGATCAAGAATTTGGGGTTAGACAGGCGCCCCAAGCTCTCAACATAAGAAGCCTTCTTTGTGAGTACATTTATACTAGCAGGTTTTGTCATCCCTTTACCATCTTTATCATTCAAGAATTCTTCTAGATTATCCATTTCTTCATTTTTCTTTGGTGTTTTATCACTTTGGGTGCTCCAATCAATGAAATCTAATAATGTCATGGGAGAAGGTATTTCCGTTGAATTCACTTTATCGATCTCTTCTTCGGGGAATTTCACTAGTCCTTGCGCTTTCGGTGTAATGTCCATTGATTGTATTCTTTTCGATATAGCTAATGATGGATTTTGAGTTAGAGAGTCAGCATAAAGAACATCATCAATTCTCGACGTAACTGTATATGCCAAACTTTCTAGTACCCTTGAATAGCTCTCTAGAATAGACTGTCCTACGTCCTGCATTTCAGAAACACAGACTTATTTTAGTACAAGTGACGGATACCTATACATTTTCGAGATAAACGTTTAGAATCACGCATGAACTACATTAGCTCGCAGCAAGAGACTTTCGCTTCTAAATTGTCAGACACGGCGGCAAATAGTGAATTGCCGCTCCTAAGCTGTCAGACCAGGCGGCAAAGAGGGACTTGCCCTCCTAACCTGTCAGACAACTTTTTGATTGGAAGACCTTAAGACTAGCTAATGGTTATAGTCTGTGGACACCTATTTTCATTGCGGGGATGTTAGAATGTGAGATTATTATCCTTTACACTAGTGAAGAGCAAGAAAACAACAACAGTTGATAAATTGATGGTTAGTTTCTTATATGTACCTGGTTGTATTGAATTTTACTAATGTCGAGAGAGGATTGAGGTATGCCAGGGAATCTTTGCTTGAGAAGAACTAAAATGCTTTCTGCTCTCTCTTCAAAGAGTTCTCTTTTCTCCAAACTAACAGCAGAACCCCAAGAAGATTTCTGATCTTTGTGAATCATCTTCCTTTTCCAAATTGTGACCGATGCCTCGATCTTGTTCTTTAAGTCTAAGATCTTGTGTTCCGTCGATAAGTCTATTGTAGATAGGAATTGGTCGGGATCGAAATAATCCTCTGTAATACTCCGATAAATTGAATCACCAAGACTTGCTCTTCCATTCTACTCAAAATTGGAATGAAGAAATTTCATTAGAACAAACAAAAAGTGAAAAGTCTATTCACAAGTTATATGGGAACCAGCATAGTACAAAACTCTCTTACCTTTGGAAGATAATCAATATAGTCCTCTGGAACTTCCATTTCCGCAAGAACTTGAGCATTTATAGCCAAGGCTGCTTTGAGTACTTGATTCACTGATTCCTTTTGAAAAAGAAGCCATTTTCTTGAGACATCAGATAGCCCTTCTGGCGGTACTTTTACCGTTGGTAACCACCACTTATCATCCTTTCTTTTCTCAGCGTCATCGGCATCCCTAGACACATACCAGAATTCATTCTGGTCTTTAAAATTATCCAAATAATCCTGTTTTTGAGCATTGAAATGACAACACAAAATCAACAATAAGACAATGCACCATATTTTCTTTTAAGATGTTACATTATATATGTCAGAACAATTTGAAAAAATAAGGCATGAATTAGGAGCCTTCTTACAAGCAGCATGGCGTCAAGCTTACGAAGAGCAGGAATATTCATGTGCAAATCAGTCCGTTGCCTTGTCACCATTATCTATATAAAATCAAGCATATGGTACCTTCAGTAGATGGTCATGTGGATCAAACTCTTGGAATTTGTGAGAATAACTGAACCTAAAGATTGAATATCAGTTACCTCCATGTTTACACCTTCTTTGGATGTCTGCTGAGAAGGTACAAATTCGACAATGTGATCGGATACCGATAAAAGCCACTCAATTTCTTTTCTCCACCTTGCTTTCCTTTCAGCTGACATAGGTTCTAATCGATATTGCTCGCCGAATACAGAAGCTGCATTAGGTCCAAAATCTTATAATTATAGAAAAGAAAAAAAATCCTAAATTGTACAACTGGATTTTCTGACATTCAAGAACAATGAAGAATAAAATCATTTTCGCTTATCCTAATTATTCATTCAGTAACCAGAAATCCCATTTTCAAAGAATTGGCAAAAGAAAGTGGATACATTTGAATATGCACAATCGAAAATCTGGTGAAATGGTTTGTTTACCTGCTAGATTGGTAATAGCATTCGACAAAGCCAAAGCCGACGAAACCCCTTTTCCACCACCCGACATATCTTCCCCTAATAACAACTTAGCAAACCTTTCCTTGATCATTTCCGCATCTGATGATCAAAGATTAGCAAATGAATTCAACAACCAATAAAATGAAATGTTGGATATAAAATTAGGCAACAAACTAATGGACATAACTCGTTCAGATGATCAAAAACTCAACAAATGCAACCAAAATCACAGGAAGAAAACAACATGAGTTGGTGGAGAAACCAAATACAACAACAGGGAGAAGAGAAAAATGAATACCTGAAATTTTGTCAGGCTTCATCTTTGTGATTTCTTTGATCTCAGGCAATTTAACAGCTGGAGGTTTTTCTACTTTAGGAATTTTACTTTTATCATCCAATTTAAGAGTACAACAATTAATGAGACAATAGTTTTGATTATCAGAATCTGTGTAATCAAGTGTACAGTAATTCTCTTCAGACTCAGAATAATTATGAACTTGTTTATGCTTACTACTACAATGGCTATTTTTCCTTTTAATCTCTAATATCACTTTTGCTGAAAACGATTTCCACTTTTTCGAGACTCGTTTTTCATGTTCATGTGCTCTTAATACCATCGTCAGTAGTAGTATTATTACATGAGAAGAAGAAGAAGGATCCTGAAACCCACTGAAAAATATGAGAATTGGAATGCTGGAAACAAGCAAGGAGTGAATTCAGGATGAAGCAACAAGATATGAAATGGAGGAAGATAGTTTTGTGGTTTCTTGTTTTTGTTAAAAATGGAAACGTGAGGTGCATAAAGTAGAAATGATGGGTTGTTTAATTGCAATTGAGAATGAGTGTGTAATTTAAAAATGGGTGGAATTTGTTTGTAAGAGTTGATTTTGAGAATTTTGATGGTGGAGTTTTGATTTTAAAAAGTCAATAACCAAAAAGCCCGGCAATTTATAGTTTTATTCTGTTGACTAACTTAAGTAAGAAAAGAGAGTGTTGTAATAAGCCAACTGTTTCCAGCAGTAAAACTGGTAGAGTTTATTGTACACACGTTGAAGGCCGGTGGTGATTAAAATGGATAATTACCTATTCCACCACTGCCGGCCGGCATCTTTCAGAACTCTTTTTGTTTGTCTTTGGCTTGTTCGATTCCAACTCATCAATTATAATACATCCTGATTATACATACTGTGGCCAACTGGCCGACTCTTCTATTTATGGATTGCAATCTGCAAACTTAGTCTCCCACTCTTTTGGACGGTGAAAAGAAGACTTAGTCAATAGGAACAATTATTGAGTCCAATAATTTTGTGTTACGCTCTGTCTTAGGATCTGACCCGAGATATGAATTTGACTCGATACAATACCTGAATCGCCCTAGTTAGATGTCAAATCTTTAGTTTTTTCGTTTTTCTAATTTATGATTCAGATTATACATCTGACTCAGAAAAATAAGTAACACTGTTTGCAATCGATAACAATAAATCAATCAACAAAAGTACTGATAAAGAACACTAAATCAGATACATATAGCAGTTAAGGAAAAGAAAATTATATAAATTGAGTAAAATTTGCCGCTACTTTTTTTTTTCTTTCTTGTAACGGTAAGTTATGACGTAAATAAATTTTAACATCAGGTCGTGGTATCACTGTTCGACAACTTAGTCACTCTATGTCAAAGAGGCGTCTTCTGAAATTTCATATTTACATGAGAAAAATCAAATATGGCTTTTGTAGAAAGATTATCAATATCTTTTGCTCGACAGAATATCAATATCTTTTGCTCGACAGAAAAAAGAAAGATAGACATTCCATGCTTGGCAGATATAGATCAAACAGTGGACCGTTAGAAATGAAAACTAATTAAGAAATTAGTAAAATGTGTTCACGACTGAGTCTGACACTCACGATAACTTCAGCAAATATGTATTGTACCTCTTCATCAGCAATAACTAGAGATTTCAAGGCACTTTCTTTGGAGCTGAAACTTCAATCTTAAACCACACAATTCCTATAATAGCAGAAGCAAATGGATTCTTATTGGCATGCCAGTTAGCACAGAGATTGAACACCCAACATTTTGTAATTGATCAAAGGCGATTGCCAAGTGCTGGTGTATATTCTCAATGGTGATCAAAGAAGATTTTCGTGGCGAATTAACGCTAGTGGACGACATCAGTGACAGTCCTATGAGAGGGCTAAACTGACTCAAGCCCATTTTAGCGCTCTAGTCCCTTCACTAGTTTTATAGGTTAAATGATGAGCTTGATTTTAGGTTTTAGCCCAGGCAAAAATTTGTTTTCATTTTAGGTCCTATGGGTCCGTTCTACTTTTTGATTGGTTTTTAGTTCGAAAAAACCTTAACTGGTTTGATGCTTTAACTCTACTTAACTGTCGGAGGAATCGCTACTAAATATGTTAGTGGAACTTTGAGTCGTGATTGAAGAAGAAAAAATGTCGGTGGGACTTTGGCTGTGAGCTTTGTTACTTAAGTTGGTTATAAAAAATGTTATTTCGGTTCAGACTTTTCTCTCTAAGCTTGTCAAGGAACATCAGGTCACTTGATTGCTTCTCATATTAATGTCCACGTAATTTAGTAATGTCCACGTAATTTCTTTGTAAGGCCTCATACTGAGTGATTTTTGATGATTTTTTGCAGAATGATATTATCGTTGGGAAGCAGTTCGACAATGGGCCTATTGTCCAAGTATTTCTAAAACATAGTTTTAATGGACAAGTAAACATTATAGATGGGTGAAATGAACACTAAAATATCTAGACAATTATATCCTCTATCTTTACGTGTTTTCTTCTTTTTCTCCTTTCTCTTTCCTATTTAAAAACAAACTACAAAAAAATTCATAATTTCCAAGAAATATATTCAATTTTAATAAAACTTATATTTTTAGAAAGAATTTTAAATTAACTACAAAACAAGATCCATTGTTAATAGTAAATTCGAAAGTAAATTTTTGTCGATAAAAATAGCTAGGATGACTGGTTGCATCCTGGGTAAAACTATGATAGACAAAAATTATTCGGAAAATAGTTAGAATGAAACTAGATACATCCTGACTTAAAACTAAGAAGAAATATATATTTAAAAAATAGTTAGGATGAAACTGATTGCATCCTGGTTAAAATAAGATTAAAAAATTATTCAAAAAATAGATAAGATGAATCTGGATGCATCTTTACTAAAACTAACATAAATTATTTTTAAAAAATTTTTTAGCTAGGATGAAACTAAATGCATCCTGGATGAAACTAACATTTTTTTTCTTTGAAAAAGAATAACTAGGATGAAACTGGATGCATCTAGGCTTAAACTAAGATAAAAAAATTATTTTGAAAAACCAGCCAGGATAAAACTAGATGCATCGTGACTTAAACTAAATTAAAAAATGTTATTCAAAAAATAGTTAAGATAAATCTGGGTTCATCCTTGTTTAAACTAAGGTGAATCTGACTTCATCCTTGTTTATACCAGAACAACCATCACCATCACTGCTACCATAACAACCTTAACCATCACCACAACTTTCAGCACAAACAAAGACCACAACCTCCACTACTAAACTAAGATCTTAGACTACTGTAATTTTTTATGCATATACAACATTTATAGATTTGACTATGGATGCTCTTATGGTAGATATAGTTCGATAAATATTATTCCAAGTTTAAAAGATAATGATTTATAAGACCGGATCAAAGATCCTGGTGTTTTTTAGGGCGACCCAAAAAGAATTTGAGGCTACTAATTTTACTCATCCAAGGATAAAGGATAAAGGGTGTCTCAAAATGGTAAAAATACTAAGTTACCCTGACTAGTTTAATTTTACGTTCTACCCTTTAGTTATTAAACTTTTTTTTGTTTAGTATTTTTATATAATTTTTTTTTAACTTTTCTTTTGTTAATCCAAAAATAAATTAAAAAATTAAAAAAAAATAAATTAAATTTTGTTAAAAAATAGATAAATAAAGTAAACTAAAATAAATAAATAAAACAAGTTATTTTCTTAAATTTATTTATAGGACTATTTTCATTATCGGTAGATAACTAATTTGCCGAACTATCGTTTATGAAAGTACAAATATTCGAAAAATTTCAAAGTTCAGCAAAATTAATTGTTGGGGCTACTTTCATAATCGATAGATAACTAATTTGTCGAAGCTACCGACTATGAAAGTAGAAAAATTTTAAAAATTTAAAGTTTGAAAAAAAATATTTTTTGGGCTACTTTTATAATCGGTAGATAATTAATTTGTCGAAACTACCGATTATGAAAGTAGAAAAATTCGAAAATTTTAAAGTTTGGGAAAATTTATTTTTGGGGCTACTTTTGTAATCGGTAGATAACTAATTTTCCGAAACTACTGATTTTGAAAGTAGAAAAATTTGAAGATTTTAAAGTTTGAAAAAACTATTTTTTGGGCTACTTTCAGTAGATAACTAATTTGCCGAAACTACCAATTATGAAAGTAGAAAAATTCAAAAGTTTTAAAGTTTTATTTCTGAAGCTACTTTCATTATGTAGATAACTAATTTGCCGAAACTACCGATTATGAAAGTATCAAAATTCAAAAAATTTAAGTTTGGGAAAATTTATTTATGGGGCTACTTTCATAATCGGTACATAACTAATTTGCCAAAACTACCGATTATGAAGTATCAAAATTCAAAAAATTTAAAGTTTGAGAAAAAAAATATTTGGGGCTACTTTGCCAAAACTACCGATTATACAATAATTTTAATAAAAAGTTCTCGAAAAAAATTTGAACAAAAAAATTATTTTTTGAGAAAAAAGAATTCTTTTTTTGAAGTAAATTAATTAATTAATTACAATTTAACTAATTTAACAATTAATACAATTAATTAACACTAGTTAAACTAGATGGATAAGGGGTTTTTGAAATTACTTCAAAATATTCCTAGTTTGTTTTAATGTGTAGTCCCAAATTCTTTTTAGATTGCCCTAGAAAATGCTAGGTAAAAGATGTACCACTACTAATGGTTGAATTATGGATGAAGGAATGCTCTACTGCGTGCGTTTTAATGCCATCGGTGTTTGAAGAAGGCTGGTCTAACATTTCGAGTGTTAGATTACAAGTAGCCATGGTCATCGCCTCATCGGTCATAGTCTTATAGAATGAACAAAAAGTCTTTAATAATATAGTCCATACCAAATTTCGGTTTATACCGGTCGAGAGAGATACACTGGTACGCCTTTGTACCGGGGAAATTTTGGTTTCAAATATCGGTCCATATATTTTATACCTATAATTATTATATCAAACGTTTTTTTCCATATTTGACCTATTAAGATATAAAACTAATACTTATTTTTCTAAAATACCATAAAAAACATGAGTAATAATTGAAAACCCTAAAACAATGATAAGGATTTTTTATTTTTATTTTTTATTTTTTTTTAAATTGAAAACCGGCCGTACCGGTCCATATCGTCCATTTCGGTCAACTTGTACCGGTCAATATCGGACGATATATTCGGACAAAAACCGTTACATCGGCATAGACTATTTCGTATCGGCTGAGGCCTGATACCGATAAAACAGACGATAATTCGGTCTACCGACCGGTTTGGACTACATTGGTCTTTAACTATTTTAGATGTCACTTTATATTCAACCAGTCAACCCAAACTAACCAGCAGAAGCGTATAAATTAATATTTTTTTCGATGCTAAATCCGGTAAACAGACTGATTAGTCAGCTGAATTTTATACTGATTAAAAGTAAAACCAAACTCCGTTTTTGTTATGTAATTATCATATCAAATTGTCTAGCCTAACGTCAAAAAACATTGGAATCATGATTATGCTAAGACACCTATTCTTGTAAATATACAAAGCCATGGAGTTCCGGTAAAGTGGAAAGTTAATAGAGATTCTGAAGGTATACCATATTCTTGGCAGTATAAAACAAGATCAAAATTTAAAGGGCATTTTGGTCAGTTGTCATAAAAAATAGTAAGTTAAAAATAAAAAATTGGGTAGATTATCCAATTTTGGATATTAGAAAAATATCTACAAGATCATTGGATCTTATTTTACTTGTATGGGGGCAGAAAATGTCTTCATCACATGTTCGCATCCTAAGACACAAATATGGATGAAACATATACAAGACAAACACTCGGGTAGACCTCAACCAACTTAAGGATCTCCGTCTACCTCCCAGAATCATGACGCGTGGAAAACAATAGTTTATAATCAATGGTCAAGTTTGAATTGGGCAGTTGGACATTAAATGCGCAAGCAGAGCAGTCACATCAACAGTCAGTTAGCTGTCGGGACAAATGAAAAATCATTATGGAGTAAAACGCAGAGCCATAGCGAAAGATATGGCAAGAGATACTTGACGAATATCTCAGCGAAGCAAAACCAGTGAGGTTGGATTCTTCCCCAAGAAAACTTTAGCAAAGAAGCTACACGCGAGGGTACATGCAAAGCAAAATGAGTTGTCATCCATTATCATAGTTTGGTATAAATATGAGCGAAAATAATGTTAAAAGGGTGGAACTTCTTGTGTTAGACAGATAGTGAGGAACTTGTGAGGATTATACTTAAACCAAGAGCTTGTAATCTTCATCGTGATCATAGTGAAATTACTCCCGTGTATGTAGGTTTTAACACAGAACCACGTAAAAATCTCTTGTGTTCTTTATTTTACATGTGATTGTATGAATTCGGATCATTAATCTTGGTCTAGATTTGAGAAAATTGTGTAAGGTAAATACTTGTTGTATTGTGGGATTTCCTGCAGCTACAACTTCTCTTCTACACCCATGATTTTTTTTTAAGAGTTATATAACCAATTAATTGAATTTTGAAGGAAAGAAAAATGATATTCTTGCAGAAATTACTAAGGTAACACCTCTCGATATTGTAGAATATGTGATTACCGTTTAGTGGTTTGTCGCTTATTCTAAGATTTCACTAATTGGTCTCTGATAGAATTATGTATAATGAATAAATAAGCATCGTTACTCGTGCCCGTCAAATAAAAAGGAGTTAACTGTTCCTTTGTGCATAATGCATTTTGGGTTTACACACCTTGCGGTATGGACACTTAGTGACTTCCATCACTCATCTGGTTCTTCACAGTCTTTGCCTTTACCGGATATGGAAGACGACCAAGGGTTTTACAGTTCAGAGGTTTTGGTTGAGATCGAATTACTACAATTACTTTTTGGGCCTGTTGGCTGCATATTGTGTTGTTGAGCCAATTATTAGGTAGGTCATGGGCATTTCCATTTTAAATCTGGATGGGCAGATTGCTCCTTACGAGGTGATACTCTTTTTAGTCACGTCATATGTTTATAGTATCCTACTTAGAGTTTTGTGGTTTGTTGATTATTAATTTAATTGGTGTTTGAACGTTTAAGTTGCAGCATCTGTTCAGATTATTTGTGCTCACCGATTATTTCTACTAAATTTCTACAAAATCTTTCTGTGGCTAGAAAATTTAAAATTTAGTGGTATGCGCCTGTGAATTCTCTGCGTGGTTCTTAATATTGTTTATATTTCTGGTATGTGGAATGAATGGGTTGTGTTTGAGAAATTAACATTTCATTCAAAGGCTGCGAAGAATACGAAAACTCGGGTAATAATCCGTTACGCAATTTGGGCATGATTAAAGAAAATGTCAGCTTTAATTGCTTTCTTTATTTGTTATCCAGTTACTTGTACTATTAGTCAATGGATAAATAAATTTTGTGAGATTATGATCAATTGTATATGTATACTCAGTTGTATTTTATTTTGGTTGGTTTTGTCGGTTGTCACTCATAATGGAAAGCACGAACATTTGCAGTTTTAAAAATTTATTTATTAAATCCGTTAATATTTGTTGAATATCCGTATCCAATAATTATCCGACGGATATTAAAAATTTATTTATATAACCGTTTCGTTAAGATTAACGAATATCTGATAATATCCAATAATTATATTAAAAGTAAAAAAAATAAATTTGATCGTGTGTACTTAATGACTTCTTCTTCTCGTGATTTTACAACTATAACATCAAATAGATTTTGATGAATTTGTCATTCCTTTATTTCTTTTCAAACTAAATCATCTACACATGTTAAAAAGATTAGGTAACTTTAACTTATAATAGTAATTTTATATACATATATTAATCTTATCAGATATCAGATAATTATCTTATAGAATATCGATATTTTTCCGTATCCGTATCCGATAATATAAAATATCTATATTTTTGTATCCAATATCCGAAATTTTGGATAATATCCTAAATTTTTGGTACATACTCGGATGAATATTGGATATTCGGTTATCCATTGACATACCTTTTTATTGGCCAGTTAACAACTTCTTTTCTCTCGTTTACTACATCGATATATTTTGACGATCATCTATAAAGCACCGATACTGATACGGGGATTCGTTAATTTTCAAAAAATGGGGATACTGGATACGGTGGGATACGTATATTTATTAATATTTTATATAATAATAATTTATTCTAGTAAAAAAAACATAAAATAAATAATCTCATTAATATTATTTGGAAATTTATCAAAAAAAAACTATCTAACATCTCGTTCACCCATTACTCATTATTGTGTTCATCAAAGAGCACCGCGTTTAGTTCTGGCTCGTCAAAACATGTTTGTTCTAAAGAAACTATAAATATATAGATTTTGTAAATTTTCCATCATTGATAAGTACAAATATCTATAAATATATAAAAAATATATATAGAATTTTAAATATATAGATTTAATATATGTTAAAGTATTGGAAGTATTCCCTTCTAGAGTATCCTAGAAGTATCTCTAACTCTAAGTATCCTTCATCCTTTTTATAATTAAAAAAAATAAGTACTTAAAATAAAATATCCGATATGTATTTACATGTATTTTCAAATATCTGATACTGATACATCACTAATACGAATACGTCATCAATTTTAAAGTATCCGTACTTCACACATCTTCCAAATATTCATAATGCCATTACTTTAAGCCCATAAATTGCCGACGGAGGCACATGGATACAAGTGGGTTCCGTAGACCCTACTTGTTTTTCAATTTCAATGTAAATTTATTTGTCTTTTATGTGAGAAAATATTTTTTTTAAGCATTATGTGGCTAATGTAACTGTATGATTGGTATTTTTATTTTTAATGAGATAAGATAAATAAAATTTAAAAGTTAATTTTGTTTGACCTGCCAAATGAAAGTTTTGGTTTCGTCACCATTGCCACTGCCTGCTATACATTTTGAGCTTTTGTTGGTCTGTACTTTTATGTCCCATCAATTGTGTCCCCTACACCACCTGTACAAGATATAGATAAAGAGGAGTTTCATTCTCATAGAACTTCTCTTCTCACCTGTTAGATAAAGATAACTATTGTTATGTATATCTAAGTTACGGTTGGGTTATCTAAACTCAAGCCAACGTATATTTGTGTATTCTCCTCGTATATAAATACACAAGACTACTCCTGCAATTGACTGTAGAGAAGTATTTCATCCTAAACTTATATCTCTTGATGGTACAGAGCTAGTCTGATCCTACTAGTTTCTGCTAAACCTTTTTTGTTTTCTATTCCTTTCAACTTCAATACCCATGGCTCCTCTCATTGATGATGCAGACACTTCCATTCATCTAACCCTATCAATATTACTAAAATTCAGCACCTTATTAATATCAAATTGGATGATACTGACTATCTTCTATGGCACACTCAGTTTTTACCTATTCTTGAGGGTCACGATCTTTATATGTACGTTGATGGCACTCTTTCTCCTCCTTCACGTACTCTTTCTGGTGAAGAAAAAACTATCGATCATGCCTAACTTGCTTGGCATCGCCAAGATAAATTGATTTTTAGTTGGATCTATCATCTCTTTCGGAAAGTGTTATAGCTCGTATCGTTGGTCTTACTACCTCTCGCGATGTTGGTCTACTATTGAGAAATTATACTCTTTTTCTTCTCAAGCACGACTATCTCAGATCGTAGTGAGCTTCTATTAGAGTGTTATTAGAGTGTCATTTCATTTATTATCTTTCTGTTTGTTTAAGTGTCAACTAGGTGTAAGTTACTCTTAGTCTATCTTTTGTATACCCTATATATATGAGGCACTACTTGCTTCTAGGGTTTAACTTATCAATAACAATGTAGATTATAAAACTTTCATGGTATCAGAGCCACCAAGCCTTGCGGCGGCCGATCTTGGAGCAACACCTCTATTTCTTCTCAATCTCACCTCTACCAACAGAACCAAAACCACCACCAAATCTGCTACTTCAAATCAAAACAATAACCCCGTCTATAATTTTTTCTTGACTTTAAGATCTCGGTTCAAGCTTGAACCACCAACAACATCCTACTGAAACCCTAACAGCACCAAATCCCTTCTCAGATTCACTAAACCACAAGCTTTCTTCTACTTTAAATCCAACAGAAGCACAAACCCATTCTCTTCGTATTCTTCAAATCAAACTCAGATCCATCTGCTACCTTATCAAACTACCACAAATTCAAACTCTGTTGAAAACCTATTTCAAACTCATGATATTCTAATTCCTTCTCACAGATTCACCATCATAATGAACCATATCTACTCGAACCACCACATCTGCCTCAAGGATTCGAGATGCTTCCGTTGCTATGGTTTGAAATAGATAAGATGGTGCTGTTTCGATTAGAACAGAATGAACAAATGGTTGGGTTATGGTTGAATGTATGTGATTTGTTATGAATGTTTGCAGGGAAGTAGATGTGACAAGATTGTGAAAAAAACATTGCCTGTTCCCCCCTTCTCAGGCTAGTTCATGCACTAGGACTTGCCGCCGGAGAAGGTGGATTTGACTGCTAGCCATGGTTCTTGTCAACAAGGAGGTTCGCTGAATAATTGGTGGGTTAAAAGATCTTGAATCTGAGTAGTTTAAAATCGATACAGAAAGAAGGGATAGAGAAGCTGAGATGGGTTTGGTGATATGGTTTCAACTAGGACAGAGAAAGTGATTGTATGAGTTAAAGAATAAATGGTTTTTACTGTGAGAATAAGTTTTCATCCGAGATTTCAAGAAGAGATACAGCTGCAAACAATAGCTTGTGAAGAGGAAACAACGTAATTGAATTGAGTCAGATGTTGCTGTGATTGAATGGTATGTTGGTTGGTTTCGGAGAGCAACAGAAGATGTGGTCTGTGGTACGAGAGTAAGATTGAGTTGTGGTCTGTTGAAGAAGTTCGGAGAAGACCTAACTCGTAACTGCCGATTAGAGAAGAAGAAAAGAACAACAATAAGAATGGTTTTCTGAGTTTAAATGGGACTCGAAGAAATGGGTACTGAGATTTCAAGTTTACAAGGAATTGGAGAGTTGGGTATTGTTCGAATTACAGCAGAGACGTGAGAACCAACACAATTTGGAAGAAGATTTGAACAGATGTTGGAAAACAGTGAGGAGAAGGCTGTTGCCGATGAATGAATGAGGTGTGGTATCTTGAATGAATGACTAAAAAATGGTGATTGTTGGTAGAGTTTCAGAGAAGTTTGATTATATTGATTTGTCTCCAATTCAAGAATAGAAGACAGTTAGAAGAGATGGCTCTGTTGGTGGCCGAAAACTGCAGGATAAATAAGAAAATAAGCCAAGGAATGTTAACTATTGGGTTTAGTCTGGTGAGAATAATGATGTTCGAGATTGAAATTGAACAAAGTTTTGTTGGCTGTGAATAATTGCAGTGAATGGCTCGAGCAGTGTGGTGCAATGGTAGTTTAATGATTTTTCATCAAAATTCTTGTGTCTGTTAACCAATACAGAACAACAACAATTTGTGTCTCTTAACCAACAGAGAACAATAACAATTTGAGTCTCTTAATCAACAGAGAACAACAACAATTTGAGTTTCTTAACCAACAGAGAACAACAACAATTTGAGTCTCTTAACCAACAGAGAACAATAACAGAAAATGGATTACGGGGTCCTTCTGAATTTCAACAACAAATCAGACAATTTGTACATAACAACTTTATGAAGAGGCATTCCGACTGTCTCAAACAACCTGAAGAGTGATTTCGACTTCTCCAAGGGTCAAACTGATACAATCCACTAGTATAGCATCTGTTTGAGGGGGAGTATTAGAGTGTTATTAGAGTGTCATTTCATTTATTATCTTTCTGTTTGTTTAAGTGTCAACTAGGTGTAAGTTACTCTTAGTCTATCTTTTGTATACCCTATATATATGAGGCACTACTTGCTTCTAGGGTTTAACTTATCAATAACAATGTAGATTATAAAACTTTCAGCTTCAAACCATTCGTAAAGGCTATCTAACTATGACAGACTATCTTATTCATGCGAAGAAACTCTCTGATGCTTTAGATATCTCTGGTCGTCCAGACTCTGAATTCGAACTTCAACAAATGTTTTTTTTTTGTTTGGATAGTACTTACGATGCTATTGCAACTTCTTTAACAACTACACTAGCTGATGCTCTTATGGATGAATTTCAGGCTCATCTTCTTGCATTTGAAATGCGTATTAACACTCAACAAATGCACTTAATACTAACATTATGGTAAATGTTGATGCTGGTCCAGGTCCTTATTTTTTGTCCCATCGTTTTCATAATAATGCAGGTAGAGGTAGTCATGGCAATGGTCGCAAGAGCAGTGGTCCTTCTACACCGTATATTCATCCCGAAGGGCCTTGGCAATTATGTGGTATGCGTAATCATATTGTTGTTACCTGTTGGAAGAGATATGATTGTTCCTTTATGCCTAACTCACAAGAGTCACAATCTTAATAGAGTGTAAGTGTGTGAAGAGTGTGTGTAAGGAAGTGTGCTATGTAAGATTGATAAATAGAGACTATATAAGGTCTCTCCCGTATTTGTTTCCACTTATCCAATATATTCCATAGGTATTCAATACAATGTAGTCTTTATTATTCTATCATGGTATCAGAGCCATACCTGGGAAAACCCCAAAATTACTATGATAAATTTTTCCATTAATTCAATACCCTATTTTCGTCCGTATCAATGAAATTTTTCGATCTGTTTCTAATTCGTTTCAATTAATGTTGCTGTTACTGAGCAGATCTGGAAAGTGACTTCAGTGAGTTGTTCTTGGGAAGAAATGAATTCTTTCTCGATCTAGGCAGTTGTTTAATCTTCAACAGAAGAATCAATTTATCTTTCGATTCAGAAATTGTCGTCTCGATTAAATCCAGTCTTTCTCGACTGATAAAGCAATTAATGAATCTTTCTCGATTCAACAGCAGCAGCGTGAACAGCAGAGTGAACAGTAGAGTCAACATCAGCTTTATCAGAAGCATCTTCTCTTACGTCAGAAGCATGGCCGACAAGATTAATGCACATCATTACATTCCTGCAAATTTTCGAGAAGTCTCTGTCTCATTTTTCTTGAAACGCATCCATTACTTTATCTCTCTGTCAATCAACAACAAGAGGTAGGTTTCTTTTTCTTCTAATTTTCTTCTTTCATCGTTTACAATCTTCTCTAGAGACACAAAAACAAATATCAACATCAGACTAAATATGTACTCGCCATTACTGTTGATAACGAATCTGAGAATAAATCTCCACAACTTTCTTTGAAATTATGATGGAGATAGACCACCGGCATCAATAACATTTGAATCATCAACAATGATTGATTTTTTTGATCTTCTTTCCTATACAATGGTCGGAGATTGCTCTTCTTGCTGCTTCTACTTCATATTTTCTTCATCATTATCTTCATCTGAAGTTTATTATTTACGCTCAATTGGTGCCCTCTTAGCTTGTTCTACAGTAAGCTTTTGCGAATCTGGTACATATGCAGATCGTTCACAACTTCAACCATTCAGATCTCAACTTCTTATCGAATTTCTTTACTGATTCTAGAAATTTCATTTGAAGAGTGATACTTATTTTCATCTGTGATTCTATTGATCTTACATTTCAGATTTTTAGTTTTGAGAACTCTTATTTATTAATCTGATTTGATGTTTCGATTTTTATAATCTGTAAATTTAGGGTTACAGAAACCTAGGGTTTAATAGATGGGAAACAACAAGGTTACAGAAGAATTAATGATGACAGTACGATCTGTTATAGGTGAAGATTTCTCAAACATGGATATAATCCGGGCTCTTCATATGGCAAAGAATGATGTAACGGTTGCGATTAATATACTCTTTTGATGTGCCTGATTTTAGTAACAACAAAGATAGCATAGAGAATGGGAAGAATCCGGAAACAGCGATCCGAAGTTCAAATGAGGAATTTAGAACTACTAATGTTGTGGTGAAACCTAATTTGTTAGAAACTGATGTGATTAAAATCCCTAATTTGATTTTAGAAAGCAGTAATGTCAGGGATTCTCATGTAGGTAAGAAATTAAAGGTCAGTGATGGAAGTGAATGGTGGTTGATTGGTAGTACTCAACTTGCTGGGTTATCTACATGTAAAGGAAGAAAACTCAAAGTAGAGGAAAAAGTAGAGTTTTCGTTCCCTTTCAAGAAACAGAATTCCCCTTCCTCCTCAATCTTGATCTCTCCATAGGTGCTTGTGTTTTTCTCATAAATCAATTCTTGATATGATTCGTGAACTTGATATGGTGTTTGCAACACCTCCTTCCGCTGCTTCTGGTCTCCTGATGGTCTTCTGGTGTATGCTATGGACTTTTGTGTTTGTGTTTCCTGATTTGCGATCTACAACAATCTACAACAAATACTGTTTTGGTCATCATGTGATGTTTACTGATTCTTTTCTACATTGGCTTAAGGTAACATTTCTTCTTGATCCTGTGAACTCGATTTTTGGTTCCTGTTTTGAGTTTTCAACCTCAAACTTTACAGATATTTTTTTTGATTCATTCATGTAAGACTGAAGAATTTTCAGCTTTGATTCAATGTTCCATGTAAGTCTGATGCTGACTCATCAGTGTTGATGTGCTTTTTCCATGGAAGACTGGTGCAAAGATCACCAGCATTGTTCCATTTCCGTAAGTCTGGATTCAAACATACCAGCAGGATGATTCATACGATTTTTCAATCAATTCGATTTTCGATTTCATGCTTCAGCTATGTCATTCAATTCATAATTGTCATTTCTAATTCAAGATTTCACCTACACTCAATTCCAGTTTTCTAATTAACTCAATTCTTCAATTTCAATGCTCTCTTCAATTGCTTCTTGATCTGATTTTTTGCTTCATTCCTGGTTCTTGGTTCAATTTCTACTTTGGTCAGTTTCTTACTCTGTTCTGAATTTCTCCATCTCCTCTTTCTTGCTGTAAGAGTGTGATGGTTACAATGTTTTGCTGGTACTATTACCATTCTGATTGCTTGTAGTTAGTGGATAGTCCACTAGTAAAACTCTGCCAGTGCAGGATGAATGGTTGTTTGTATATATCAATAAGTGCAAGGTGCGTATTCACTTGCTATTTTTCTTTCTTTGATTGTGAATAAAGGAATTCACACTTGAATTCAAACAGTAGTAGTTTTAGCTGGGGGTTAACATAGAATTCTCGCATCCTGACAATGTTGCAGCTGCCATAAACTCAAGGCTTTCACCTCTTCCTCCTGAACCTGCAGAATTTCACTATGACCATGCTGCAAAGATCTCTAACAGGTTTCTTAGTTGCAGTTACAGTTCTAGTATTTTTTTTTAAGTGCCCATTGATGTTCATAGAGTCTGTATTTGCAAGTTCAATGTTCATTTGTAATGTACCTTGAATTTGAGGGGGAATAATAGAATGTAAGTGTGTGAAGAGTGTGCGTGAGGAAATAGAGACTATATAAGGTCTCTCCCGTATCTGTTTCCACTTATCCAATATATTCCATAGGTATTCAATACAATGTAGTCTTTATTATACTATCAAATCTAATGCCTCTCGTCCTTCATCTCACCCTACTGGTCAAGCATTTGTAGAACAACTATCACCTGTTGCAGACTTTAATTGGTATGCGGATAGTGGAGCGACTAATCACCTCACCAACCGGTTAGTGAACATGCAGATTCATACTCCTTACAATGGCCCTGACCAGATAAGAGTCGGTAATGGTAATGAACTCCCTATTACGCATATTGGTAGGACTACTTTTAATTATCCATCTCGTTCTTTTAGGCTTAATAAAATTTTGCATGTTCCAACCATCACATCTAATTTGTTATCTGTTTCTCAATTTTTTCGAGACAACAATGTTTATTTTGAGTTTCACCCTGAACTTTTCCTTGTGAAGGATCTTCTAACATGGAAAGTGGTGTTGCACGATCGGAATAAGGATGGTTTATATCGACTTAATATTCCTGATCTGACGTCTTTCTCACATTCATCTTCCTTTCTTGGTGAACGCGTTCCTATAAATGTTTGGCATCACCAGTTGGGACATCTTATGCTCCAGACATTATAAGCTTAGGATGAAGCTTCAAACCAGGCCATGACGCATCCATGAGTAAGCGTCATGCGAAAATTGCGGGTGTTACATTTTTACCACCTTCAAAGAATTTCGTCCCCGAAATTTAACTCAAAAACTATTGTGGACAAGCTTCATCGATTAAGGTTTTTTATGCATATGACCCATTCCATGATGCACATAAATCTTGCAAGGGCCCAATATTTGTTAGTGAGGATAAATTAGAACCTTCGGAATATGCGTCTCATTCCGCATATCTCAGAATCCTAATAGGGCTTATGATTTCCATAAATGCCGATGGAGACCTTCCGAACATACATCCCATACCGCATGCTCTAGGATCAACAAAGGTTTTTATAACTTTACATAGAAAACTCAAATTGGATCCCTAAACACGCGTCCCATACCACATGCTCAAGAATGCAAAAGAATTTACTCAACACGAGATCTTAAGTGGACGTCCCATACCATACACTTAAGAGTCCCGAAAATTGACATAGGTTGAAAAGGGTCATCGGGAGTTTATGAATAGTTTCTAGCGTAGTACTGTGAGGACCAAATTCTAATGCCAATGCAGTCGGATGCAAGCCATCGTCCCAGAAGATCTTCCACTCGTAAGTGGGTGCTAGCCAACCTGACAACACACACCGTGCCGCACGGGTGAGGAGGTGATCAGTCCCAGTGCCAAGGGTAGTCGGATACCAGCCACCGTTCCAAACGGGTTTCCTGGAAAACTCACAGCGCACTCGAGCGCGTCCAAATCTTAGCGGAGTAACTAGTGAGTTACAATTGCTTTTGTATAGGCACTTGGCCTTATTTATCCACTTTCTTTTCACACAACAGTTGGCCTACTCTTCCAACCTGGAAAATTTTTTCGTCATAATACAAAATGCTCACTGACAAGTCCAAAACTCACAGTCCCTAGTGTTTTCTCGGAACTTGCTCTGATACCATTTGTCATGGACCGAAAAATTTCCGCCTCCGTCGCGTTGCATTGGGCAGGCCAGAACTCCCCGATGCGTGATTTTAAAGAGTGTGACCGGACTTTAAATCCTAACTTCTCGCTGGAAAGTGCAGGTAAAATTTTTCTTTCCAAGCCTACCTTGTAAGCATTATACTCGAAACATAGTTCCCATATCATTCAAGCTATGTTTATACCGTTCCAGACATATTTGCCTTTCCAAACATGCTTTGCAAGCATGGTACTCAAACCATAGTCTCCATATCGTTCCAACACACCCTTGACCTACAAAGGGTGCAAGGCCATTATTGCCATGGTGAATGCTTTTGACTAGCATACCATTCCAACTTACCCTCATTATACCAAGGGTTGAAGGCTATACAAGCTAATGGGGATGCTTTTGGCAAGCATCATATAATTTCTCTTTACTGTCCAGGCCTAACTCATGCCTTGGACCAACACCCAGGATATTTCAAGCCTAAGCTTTCGCTTCATCAATTTTGCTTCGACCATGCGCTGGACCCTGCACTTATCTTGTTCTTGCCAAGAGTGCAACATCCAGGAACATGCCATTCCCTGCCGCGAAGGTTCCAAGGAAGTATGAACAATCCATCAAATGGAATTGCAACTACCTCATCAAGTTTGGCAACAATCATCTTTTGCTTAGCATTGCCGAGCCAGATGATATGAGTTACCATAATGTCGCAATCATCTCCCAAATTAGATGATATGAGCGACAAGGTGCTGCACCTCAATGCATTGCATTGCGGCTGCCTACGTACCCAACCCGTACCTTGATGGGATCAAGCATGACCGTAGTTCATCAAAGGGTCAATTCGAAAGGGACAAGCAACTTAAGCCTATTAAGGCAAAGCCGACTTCGATTCCAACTTCATCGCTAGGCCAAAGGCCAAGCAAAGCCTAGTCCGTGTAGGCCAAAGGGCTTTCGCAATATATGCACTAGCTTGTGCATAAATATCGCTATTTATTATGCAAATATGCATTATCAAGTACGTAACACGATCGAAAGATGTATTCGCATAATTCAAGCTTCATCGGCTAAGCTACCAGCATATTGATGCTTATGCATCAAGTATGCTCCAACGTATAGGTTACTTCGCATATCTACATATGCATTACCCCTCATGCACATTCAAGCTTCATCGGTTAAGCTACAAGCATATTGATGCTTATGCATCAAGTAAGCTCTAACGTTTTGGCCACTTCGCATATCTATATGTGCATTACCGCTCATCCACATTCCAACAAAGCTCCCTCCCTATATATGTTGTATTCGCATTTTTATAAACAAATATTAGAAAGGTAAGGGTCATCCATCGACTGCAAGTCCGCAAATGAAGATTTCTTGCCAAAGCCAAGCGAAGCATTCTCAGGTAAGCTACAGTTAAACACGTTGATGAGCATCAAGTATGCTCCATCGTATAAGCTACATCGCATTTATATGTGCATTACCGCTTATGCATATTCAAGCAAAGCTCCCTCCCTATATATGTTTTATTTGTATTTCCACAAATAAAATATTTGAAAGGTAAGGGCCATCCATCGACTGCAAGGCCGAAAATGAAGATTTCTTGCCAAAGCCGAGCATTCTTGGCTCGGTGATGCATTCTCGATAATGCATCACGGCATAATAGTTCCTTAACACTATGATGAATTTATCGAATAATGAAATTGGTTCGGTGATGCATTTAATCATGCATCACGGCATAATAGTGCCTTAGCACTATGATGCTCCCACTTATGCAACTTCGGTTTGGTGATGCATTGGGCCATGCATCACGGCATAATAGTGCCTTAGCACTATGATGTTCCAACTTAAGCAACTTCGGCTTAGTGATGCATTGGATCATGTATCACGGCATAGTAGTGCCTTAGCACTACGATGCTCTCACTTACGCAACTTCGGCTCGGTGATGCATTGAATCATGCATCACGGCATAATAGTGCATTTGCACTATGATGCCTCCTCGGATACGCATCACACGTAGTAGGGCCTTAACACTATAATTCGAGGTCAAGGCATCCACACCCTAATGCACATCTGGGTAAGCTTTATATGCTTAGGATGAAGCTTCAACCCAGGCCATGACGCGTCCATGAGTAAGCGTCATGCAAAAATTGCGGGTGTTACACCATTACTCCTCTACGCAGCCTTCAGTGAGGTGGTCATAGGAGCCTTATTGGCTCAATAAGACGATATGGGAACTGAACACTATCTCATCCGAACACTAAGAGATGCAGAGCTGAGATACACTAAGGTCAAGAGAGCATGTGTATCCTTGGTACACGCCGTTCAGAAGTTTCGACATTATCTACTGGAAAATAGAGTAGAGTTGATGGCTAAGGACGACCTAATAAAAAATTTACTATCAAAACCCGCTTTCACAGGACGAGCATCCAAATGGATGTTATAAATGTCAGAATTCGACATATCATGTGTATCACCGAAGCAATAAAGGGACAAGTAGTCGCAGATCTACTTGCAGCTTTTCCAGGAGAAGATGATACAATAACTTATGAAGAAATACCTGGAGAATTCCCAGATATCTCACTCACCGAAGAAGAACCATGGTTTTTTTATTTCAATGGCTCCGCTACCCCAAGCAACAATACTAGAGTAGCCGGCTTAGTGCTAATTTCACCAACAAGCAAAGTATTTTCACATTCATTCAAGATGGATTATAAGTGTAAAAACAACTCTGTCGAGTACGAAGCCTTCCTGCTGGGACTTTCACTAGCACAACAAGTTGGATTGACACGTTTTGAAATAAAAGGAAATTCGAAGCTACTGGTAAATCAGATGAATGGAGTATATACTCTCAAATAAGAAATATTGGCCTCATACAAGATTGAGGCACAAAAACTTTTAACTCATTTTACCGAGGCGACGATCATATATACGTGACGCACCAATAACAAACATGTTGATTGTCTGGCGACTTAGCCTCGAAACTCCAATTCGAAGACTCGGACGCAACCCTCACTGTACAGAGACGAACCATGCCCTCAACTTGGAAGAGCAAGCCTGATAAGGAACAAGCCAGGGACTGGAGGACACCTATCATTCAAGAGCTCAGCAACTCGCACAATCAAGGAAAGGTCAGTCTTAAAGAATTAAAATATTTCTTCCCATTGCATGAAATGTTATATCATAGAAATTCAGATGGATCCTTAATCAAGATGTCTGGGAGACGATGAGGCACAAAGACGACTTAATTAAGTACACCGAGAGATGTGTATTCAAACGCTAGTTATAACCCTGTACAGACGTCTCCAACGTCTAGGGTACTAATGGCCCACCATATAAGCCCAATCTTGGTCATTGCAAGGGTCTTGTTATAATTGTCAGATCCCGCCACAACAATCAGAAGTCTTAACCATACATAATGTTGGGGGATGGCGGTACCCATACATCAAATACCTTTGAGACAACGTTGTACCTCAAAAAAAACGTGAGACGACACACTTGATTCGAAAATCTAGGAGTTTTTTCTTTCACAAAGGAATACTCTACCGTAAAAGCTTTGGTGGAAATATGCTGCGATGCATAGCAGAAGAAGATACCCAGACCATCCTGAAAGAAGTACATGAAGCAGAACACCAGGGCAAGAGAAAATTATTCCTCCAAGTTCATGAGAGATACTAATGGCCAACCATGGAAGATGATGCGGCTTTATTTGTTCAGAAATGTTACCAATGTCAAATTTACGGTAACCTCATTCATACACCTTGCCTTCCTCTTCATTCAGTAAGCAGTCATTGGCCATTATATAGTTGGGGACTGGATCTCATTGGAAAAATAAATCCTTCTTCATCAAAGCAACACGAGTACATAATCACTGTGACAGAGTATTTCACTAAATGGGCCGAAGACGTCGTACCTATTAGAAACACGACTAAAGCAACCATCGCAGCCTTCATTAAAGAGCACATTATATGCAGATTTGGAATACCAAAGAACATTGTAATCGACAATGGTACTCCATTTGCAAATAAATGTGTGTGAAAATTACTCAGAATCTATGGCATCAAGCAGGTATTCTCTACGCCATACTAACCTCAAGGAAATGGGCAAGTCAAAAGTACTAACAAGACTCTCATCAGAATTTTGTGGCGTACTGTGTATGGTCATCCAAGAACATGGCACGAACAATTGCCTATGGCCTTATGGGCAAACAGAATCTCTCCGAAGAATGTTACGGGGACTTCACTGTATTCTCTTGTTTATGGAGCTGATGTAGTCCTACCAATAGAGATTAATGTCCCATCATCCAGCATCGCAGCAGCAAGTGGAGTCCACTGGGACAAATATGAAGTATCTAATTCTCAAGTAGCATGTTTAGATGTGCTCGAATCTAGACGGGATAAAGCAGAAAAATATACGGAAGTATAGAGATAAAGAGTTACCAGGGCACACGACAAGGCAGTGCAACCACGAGTGTTTCAAGTAGGAGATCTGGTGCTTAGAACATCCAAGCATATTCGACAAGACTAGGGCTGCACAAGAACCGACCGGAACCGAAGAATCGGACCGGAACCGACGGAACCGTACCCCAAAAGAACCGAACCGAGGGTACAAGGTACAGGGTACGGGTACAAAAAATGGGAACCGAGTACAACCGGGTACAAGGTACAGGTACTACCCCTGTACTTGTACCCTGTACCCTGTACCTGTACCTCCTCATGATCTTTTACAAAGTTGATTACTAAAACCTATTGCTCTTGATCTTTTATATGATTATATACTAGATGATAACTCTAATGTTGAGGAAGGTAATGTGATTTTTTTTTTTCTTTTCTATATTAGTCATCAATTCAATCTTTAACATAATATTCATTTCTACACATTTCGTAATACTGTATACATTTTGTAATTAGATTGAAATAGTAGAAACACTTAAATTTTCTATTTTTTTTATTTCAACAATTTAAATTTAAATTTTAGATGTAACAAAAAAAAAAAAAAAAAAAACAGGGTACAGGTACGTACCCGGAACCGGACCCAGGGTACAGGGTACAAAACCGGAACCGGACCCAGGGTACAGGGTACAGGGTACAGGGTACAGGTACAAAATTTAAGAACCGACCATGGAGAAGTACAGGTACAGGGTTCCACCAAGAACCGAGCCGAACCGACCTTTGTGCATCCCTAGACAAGACATGTCTGCACCAAAGTTTACTCCAAATAGGAAGGGCCTTATGTAATCTCAAATGCCGTGCCAAGCGGATATGAATGGAGAAACTGTAGGAACAGTCATTAATGGTAAGTGGCTCAAGGCATACTACGCCTAAAACACTTTTTTATTTTACCCATAAAAGTTCAAAATAATTTCAAAACATATATTTGAACTTCCAAATTCAAAACCTATCACATTAATATGAAACATTCTTTATTCAAACTATTCAAAACCCCCCAAAAAAAGGAAAACAACAAGAATAGACCATTACTCTTGCTACGCTCAAAATAGTGGTGAAATTTTCCCAATCTTTCATTGTACTTCTCTGAACGAGTTTGCAAATATCGGGTCATTTCATCAATCTTGGTTGATTCTTCCTTCAAGGCCTTCCCTTCTGCTAGAGCCGCTGCATGAGCCTCTCTGACACTCTCTAGATACTGACGCATCCAGTTTACATTGAAATGAATACCCTCACAAGTAGTCAGCCTCTCATCCTATTCCAGAATCTTCGAGTCTGTAATACTATATGGAGGCGCATCATTCATGTCAGAAATAACCGGGAGGAGCCCTGCGATAGCTGTCATATATATGGGGATATAACTCTTAATTAACTCAGTCGTAGCAATATGCCTATACTTCTTCCATATTTTCGTGTAGAGATCAACATAATATTTCGGCACCACAAATCCTCCCACTGCTTCATATTTCCGAGAAGATGACTCAATTTCTAACGTAAAAGGGAGCCCGGCATTGGGATGATTATAAACGGAAAAACCCAAATCAACAAGGGAAGTCATGATGCTAGAAAAACACTTAAAGCCAGATCAACATTCGCTTTATCATTCGTCGATACGATTTCTTCATTTTATTTAATTCCTACATGCCCAATCTCGATCTCCTATTACAATCATACAATCAATAATATTTGAAAAGATAAAAGTGGGTGGTTTCGAAGGAAGACATTTGCTCACCATTATTTTGAGACTCCTGGTCTTCACAAGTCGGGGTGGTACCTTCTTAACTCGAGAAACCTAGAAGAAAACAATAACAATCACATCATTTTCTCAAATCTTCATAATAATCATATATATGTAAAGAAATCAGAAATCAAGAGAAACTCACTGGATTAGCAAGCCAAGTAGCACGTTTAACGTGAGAGATGTTCTGGTTCGAGCTACAGGCGTATTCATATATAATGCAACTACAGATTAATGTTATTCTAAGTTTCGCAGAAGAATGAAAGTAAAAAGGGTTAAAGTCATCTACTTATTTAAATAGGTAAGAGTGGGAAACCTTAATATTCAAATATTTGGAATTTCCTAAAGTTTGTCCCGAGGAGAATGGATCGGAGTACGACCGAAGACCAAAACTCCAAGACTGACCGTTGTTAAGAGGAGATAATGGGTCCCACCAGACGTCCATCTCAATCAAGTCCAGCTTGTACGACCATCCACGCCTTAATGCAAAAAGGATCACAGTCGTAGCCTCTCTACTAGATTCACCCACACGAACGATCATCCTTCCCTTATCCAGAACCACATGTAGTTGTAACCTGAATCGTTAGCATTACAGGAGTTAGTAAAACAAGCTCTTCTAAACAGGCTCATATTGGCATAACAAATCTATTGCAACCTTGCGGGAAAAGATAAGTAATCATTCCTGATCTTATGAATTGCATTTATTTGAAACTCTTCTAGTGTCGATACCACCATCTAATGCTTACCACGGAATATTATTGTCCCGCGCTAAGCAGGAGACTTAATGTTGGTGGTGGATTTTTAAGAAAGGAGAAAATTGTAATATTATCTCTGCTCAGCTGCAAAAACATAATATATATTCAGGCCCGAGATCAGAATTATGAATATGAAATATTGTTTTACATTCCGCAAGAAAATTGAGAATACATATTTGTTCTATGACTACAGAAACCATGTAGCCCCTTTTACATGTACCCGTAAAATTTCAGAGCTATACTCAATTAGATACTCATTATTTAATGTGCATCCATGAAAAATACTTGTATAAAACAGAATATATTAATTATAAAAAATTGCAAACATTCAGAATAAAGAATAGACCATATCTGAATAGTAGCGCTAATTAAATACATACCATCAAATTGCAGAGTCACATCAAGCATAACTTCAAGATTGCAAACTTCCACGGTTGAATCTCTTGAAGGTGTTTTGTATGCACTGCACAAAAGTTAGGCATAAATGCCAACAATTAAATCTCACAAGACTGAGATACCCTAAATAGGCCATAGTCATGGTCATGGCATTAGTCAATTTCAATAAGTAATAGCAAATAGGAAATAGCCCTGGAAATAACAAGTACAGGCTTTAGTAAGCCCTAGCCACACTTCTAACACAGATGTGCCAAAATAATAAAGGAAACAAAAGCAATAAAGTCAACAAAAACAAATCAAAGCTACGAAACTACCAAATCCACGAAGCCACAAACAAAGTTGGCCAAAGCGCTAAAAGGGATAAGGTTGTGGCCGAAGCGCTAAAAGGGATAAGGATGTGGACGAATCGCTAAAGGGACAAGGCTGCGACTGTCAGCAACGTTAGTTGCAGTGCATCCGCTGCCAGCATCGCTAGCACTGGTGTCGTGCCACGGTCGCGCCTGACGCTCCATTTTTCGCGTCTCCCTTTCACCAACGCTGCTTCCGCGCCAATACCAGGCCACCACACTCCTTTGTTGCGCCCCCAAGCTCCATTGTTTGGCCTACGCGTCTGTGCTCTTCCGCAACCATTGCTGGGCCCACGCTCCACTACCACGCGCATGTGCTGCTGCCGCGACCATTGTTGGGCCCACGCTCTACTGCCGCACGCATGTGCTGCTGCCGCGACCATTGCTGGGCCCACGCTTCACTTCTACGTGCATGTGCGGCTGTCGCGACCATTGCTGGGCCCACGCTCCATTGCCGCAGCTATTACTGCGCACCACGTCTATTATTGTACACCACTGATAAGTACTTAATTAATATATTTTTATCGCTTTATCTATATTTTCTTGTTATCGTTTTGTACTAATTTTAGTGTTTTCATGTTATTTTAGGTGGTATATGTAAAACTCATGGTTACAAATAAATATGATTAAATGGGCTAAATTGCTTAATTTATGAATTTTTGCTTGGATGAGACTAGAATCTTGTGGCACACATCATGTGAAAAAGAAAAAAGAAAGCATAAAGGAGGAGTCTGTTGGTGGCACGTGAAAAGCGTGGGAATTTCAGCTTGATGAAGTGTACGTAGGCTGACCGTCAGGGAAGAGAGGGAGATGGTTCGGTGTTGTCTGCGTCAGGAGAGATTAGAGAAGGTTAGTGTACGTAGACAGTAAGGCTGTTAGGCTGTGGCTAAGAGGGTGTTAGAGTAGGCAGGTGATGTAGAGGCAAGTTTGTCTGGTGACTTGATTGAAGTGTAGAGTGAGTGGAAGACAAAGCCTGTACAAGAAATTTGGGGCTGTTTAACTTGAAAAGAAAGAGGTGTGGGTCTTCTGCTCTTGGGAGATTAAATAGAGAGACACGTGATATTTGTGACATGATGGAGGTAGAGTAGGATTCGGAAAATCTAGTATAAAAGGGCGGTAGTAGGAGGCGATGTGGGGGTAGTTCTCTTTTCTCGAGTTCTGTTCGGGAGGACAGAGCCTGTTCTGTGTCTGAAGGCGGAGGAGTTATTGCAGTTTGGAGTTTCTTTTCGGTTCTGGTTTTGGAGCGCCGTGAGTTGTATACATGAGAAAAAGAGGTACAGACGGAGAAGAAGAGTACGTTGTTTGTACACAAAGAACACACGACATCTTTACGGAACCTGGTTAAATTCTCTATATTCTCTTTAATTATTTTCATGGGTTTTAAGAAACCTATCTCCATGTCTAGCTAATTAATTTTTAACTAGGGTTTAATGTTGAAACCACTTACAGTTTTAGATCAATTAAATAAAATATTTGATACAGACCATTATGCTTTGAATAGATTAATTCCATGATTTTGATTTATTGAATTTTATTAAACAATTGTGACGTCTTTTGATGGTACATGCTTGGCCTAGGTTTTTGATGTTCCATGCTTCTGGTATACAGTTGTTATTTTGAAAATCTACTTGTTGCAAATATATTTGTCTACTTATTTGATATTTTATGCTTGGGTTAAATCCTTTGATGGGGTATGCTTAGAATATCCAGGTATTATTTGTGGACTTATAATTAGTTTCGTACAATTTTCTCGCTAACGCAATTTTATGGTGTATGCTTGAGACTAGGGATTTTTGATGCACCATGTTTAGGGCGTCTCAGTGATATTTGCGACTCTAAATATTCATGAGTTATGTTTCACTTCAGTAATTAAATAGAAATAGTGGTGTATACTGAAAACTCTGGTTACCGACTCTTTCTGCTTGATTATTTTATCAGTTTAGTTGTTTTATTATTTTATTCATAAATCTAAAAATCCCAAAAATATCATTCTTGATTAGTTGATTAGAGATATCGATTACAGTATTTCCCCACTCTCTGTGGGTTCGACCCGTACTTGTCGTTGTCTACTTGTTAGACGCCGTGCGATTGCGGTTATTTAAAGAGTGTAATCTAAAACCATATCAATTTTTGGCGCCGCTGCCGGGGAGCGGTTGTAGAATATTGTAATTAGTATTTTTAATTTTCTAATCGTAGTTTAGGTTTTATTTTTATTTTGTATATATTTTTATTTTATTTTTAGGATTTTAGTTCTTTTTTTACTAGTTCGGTGTTTTAGAATTTTATTTCAGGTACATTTTGGGTTGCTCCTGGTCGTCTAGCTCAACAAAATTCGTCTACTGCAAAATATTCACGGGTTTCTGGCTTGTGAGTTATATATTGAACGATTTTGACAGGTTGGACGCTCATTATCCTAAATTGTGAATGTTGATACGAGGTACTAGTATTGCTTTTCGAAGTGGGAAAATACTTAGTTGAGTTCTTTGAACTCTTCCGTTCCAATTATAAGGGTAGGAGCAATTATTTATTTTTATTTTATTTTATTTTGTATATATGGAGTCTGTTTGCATAATTGATTCTAGCACCAACAGTATTAATGATCCATTAGAGGCCTGCTTGGCCCATTTTGGAGCCTACTACGATGAGGATACGCATTTAGAAGAAGTTAATGCGTTGTTAGACTTTGTACCCGATTATGGAAAATGGCAACGTAAACCTGGTAATGATGTATGTGTTCATTCCGATGAAACTTTAGTTAAGTTGAACGACTTTGAATTTGTTTCTAAACCCCTAGACTTCCAAACGTTTTCTAATTTAGGGTTAGAATTATGTGCTTCAAAAGTTTTGTTGGATCACTTTGCATCCAAATACCCAGAGGACTTGCCTATTCCTGACACTGTGCATGAACAAATCATTACTTCCCCATATTTTGTTCTTTACGCACTTCCCAGTGTAGTAAAAACTTGGTTTGGGGGTAATCCCTTATTTTTGATAGTTTTAGTGTCTCCATGTTGCCATGATATAATTGTGAAACTGTCATTTGCAAATATTGTATTTTGGGTTGATCCCCAAATTTTCAGGTTATTAGTGTATGGGGATTCTTTCTGTACATATCCAATAGGTAGATTATTAGTTTCTTGTTTTTATTTCTTTTAGGATTTTTATTTCTTTTTATTTTTAGTGTTCTTTGTTATTACTATCATTTGATGTGTGTGACAGAGAATACTGCTTATCTTGCGTCAATCCGGTGAGACGTTCCAATCCCTTCTCTTTAATTTACATTTGTTTCTCTTATTTATATTTATTGCATACCATTCTAGGTTGCAGGGTTTGAAACATTGAGGACAATGTTAAATTTAGGTTTGGGGGTAGAGTTTCCGAAAATTGATGTCAATAAAGAAACTCCGAAATTTAGATTCTTGTGAATTATTCAGGATGACACTAACCATTCTAGGTAGATGGAAACATAGCTCTTATCTATAGAATTGGTGTGCCCAGCTAAATGGTATATTCATATCTGAATGCACTCAGGTGTTAGAGATAACATGATAATCATTGAACAAGCATATCTCGGAATCATCATAATCATATCACTTTCTATTATTATTTTTGCAATTTTATGTTTCTCTAAGTGATTTGGTGGGGCCCAGTATCAAATTGTTATCGCCGTCAGGATGAAATCGATTGTTGAGTTCAAGCTCATTTTTAATTCTTATTCAAAAAAAAAAAAAATGATACTGTGCTAGCAATATATGTGTGTTTCCCCTGTCTCCGTCGCCTAAGCAAGCGTGGAATGCAGGATCCATGAGAACTATCATGTAATCTGCTGAAAAGGAGCATCCGCTTAGATTCAAAAGATCTAATCATGCAGTCATAAAAAAAAAATAAAAAAAAAATAAAAAATTTATGTATATAAATAATAATAATAAAAATAGGATTCATCCTGGCACTGACTTTCAGACAGATATGGGAAACACCGTTCACCTCAGTCAACATGTGCACCACTCATTACTTCTATTTTCATCTTCCAATATATCCCTGTGTTTGAATTTGATGATTTCAATCAACATGAATGTCCAATGATTATTTGAGTAGAGTTGCATTTTTATATGAATTTTAGTACGCTGAGTACAAACTCGTGTACATCAATTGGATTCATACAGGGTAATGATTCTTATAGTCGAAGAAATTAATACGCCAATCAAATAGCTTGTTTAGTGTCTATCCTCAATAATTCACATGTAGCTGAAATTTGGAGTAAGGTTTTGTGGGTAAACCTCTTGTAAGCCCTCACGAGACAAAACCCTCAAGATAGCAGGAATTCTTCACTCAAGCTAGTACTATTACGTAAGCAATTACTAAGACAAAATTGGCATAGAGTTTACTAGAAATATTATTTCACAAAAGGGCTCATGGCTTTGAAGCAATGACCCCACCAACTCTTACGAGACATCAAATTATTTATAATGGGGGGATAAAACATGTGGTTTTGGTCTGGAGGTTTACAACAACATGGGTGTAGAACTACCCTGTGACAAGGAAGTTATAGAGTAAGTGGTAAGGTTGAGTGGTTGAAGAGATACTGGAGTCATGATCTAAAATGTTTCCAGAAACTTCCCAGAGACAAAGTGGACGGTTATTCCCACAACCTTCACTTCTCCATCACCCCACAACTACTACTACTTTACAAGGAAAGTGTGTAGTCTCAAAACATTATAAATATGCTTTTTATCCAATTTCAGAACAAGAAGAAACAAGCGATAGACAGATAAGAGATAGAACATCATTCTCAATTATGTTATTTTTCTATCACAACACACAATTCCACACACAATTTCTTCAATTTCCTTTGCTTCCCTCCCATAAGATCAACCTATCTCCTCTCTTTGTAAACGAAGAAGAACAAATACAAATATCCTACTCATTTGGATTTGTTTTGTACGATTTTGATCCTCGAACCTAAAAAGTACTTTTATAATACATTGTTTTGCCTATGAGCAATTTTTAGGTACAAACAAACACTAAAATGTAAACTCATATGTAACTTCAATATAAAGCTATATAGATATTTTAGTGAGTCAATATTGCTCAATTAAGCGTGAATATCTGCAGAATTCTGAGGCTTAAGATTGAAGAAAAGTAAAACAACAAGGATTAGCTATTATATACTACCAAAGATATTGCAATAGGATTGAACTCTGAATATCGTCACGTTGATGGATCTGCAAGTCTGGGATGATTGAAAGGGACGCATAGAGGCACAATATCATCATCATATATGCAGCATCAGTAGTTCATGTTTGTAAGTATAAGTATACAAGTTCACATTGTCGGCCAAGCAAGAGAGGAGGACATGGATGGCGGATAAGCAAAGGGTCTTAACTTGGAAAGACAAGTAAGAGGTTGTGTATGGACGGACAAGCGAGAGACCATCTCCTTCTCGAACTTGGTAATTCCATGGAATAGTTGCTTTTATTATTTTCTTTGTTAGCGTCGTCTGCTCTTGGGAGGATGAATTTGGCTCCGTTGTTTGTTTCCAATTGGATATCTAGTGTTGTTGAAGTATACATAAGCATTGGAGTAATCCTACTCTTGTCAAGATGATGTTATGGGAGATCTTGTTGCTAGTACCGTTTTTGATCAAATACTTTGGTCGAAGGAGGTGACTGCGTTAAATCTCTAAAACTTAAGAAGCCTTCAGTCCCTATGTGTAGCTACTTTGGCCTGCTACTAGACAAGGGATGATTTGATAGTATCGCCATGAGTTCATGCCTCTAGGGTCTGACCAGGCGAAGGAAACCAGGAAGGTTTATATATCCTATTGTTGTTGTTTTTGTCGCGCGAAAGATGAAGCAGGAAGTTGAATTGAAGTTGGAGCCATCGTTGGTGCCTAGGTTGTTGAGTTACAACTGGGATGTTTTCGTAAGCATCAACTGAATAAAATTGTGTCTTATCCTGACCTTTATTTACTCGTTTTTCCCTTCTGTATATGATGATGGTATGCTTGGAATGCTAATTTGAGCGAAGTCCTATGGAGACGTCGAGGGTGAAGAGGATGATTGAAAGGTGTCATGATGTCGACGTGGTGCTACAGGTGTCTTCAAAGAATATGTTCCCGGAGGCGTCTTTTTGAGTTATTTTCTGGGTCATTGATTGTCATAGGGGATGGGCTGCGGTGAGCAGTCCCCTGTCATACCTCTCTTTGGTTACTGAAGTTGTATTTTCTGGAGTATACTTGGGGTGCGTCTCAGCCTCGTCAGGGGTTGAAGGTGCTTACCAGATCTGGCGACGTAGTTGGGGAGAGGTGAAAACCTAGTTTCTTTGGAGAGTGGGTGACTCCTTCAAGGTTATGACTCTTTGGTTGACCGTCTCTTCTGTGTTGGAGAGGTTATTGATAGTGAGGGGAGTTCGTATAAATATTCAGTCCCCGAGTGTGGTTCATGTTATTCTTCGGATGCAGCTGCTGAGAATGATACTCTGAGTGGTGTCGTTGCATAGGATACCAATATGATGAAAACTGCATCAATTGACTATCTGAACGCTGGAGTTGATTTTGACTTTAAATTTGAGAGGATCTGAATTTTGGAGGAAGCTGGGGTCGCTAAGCTTGTTGTTGGATGTCTTTTTCATCATATGTAAGCCACTCAGGAGAACTTAAAGAAAGTAGTCGCGTATTTGGCGTAGAAGCGATTACCAAGGCTAGAGATGATGCTGAAAGTCTATCTTTGAGAGTTGAGGCTTGCAACCGAATCCCTTGCACGGGTGGAGAAAGCATATGTTGATGGTGTTAAACCAGTCTTCAGAGATATTTTCTAAATAGTAAGTCTTGAGGGTTTTTATGTGTTTCTGAGTGACCAAATTTTTATGGTTTTATTTTGAGGATTTTGAGTAGGTAGATTTTGAATGGTTGCAATGGTTTTCTAGAGAGAGATATAAAAGTTTGAAATCCTAAGTATGAATGCAAGATATTGCAAACACTTTGGAGGAATTACAAACATTGCGTGAATTTTTTTTTGCTAGGGGTGGCGAGGTGCTTAAGCCTTGATAGCCTTGTCAAGGATGGTGGAGTGTTTAAGCCTTGATAACTTTAAGCCACTTGTCATGTACGACTACCCCTGCTGACCTATCAGTATTGACAAGTTTGTAGCACCCACCTAACATAGCTTTAATGATTATATATGGCTTTTCTCTGGGAGAGACAGTAGTGTTTCCAATTCGGAAAGGGTTAGGTTTCGGTATCTCAGGTTGATAACACATTTTAAGGATGATTGGGTTATTGGTTTTAATATTCTCAGCAGAGACAATCCTTATCGATTCGACAAACTTTTGAAAAGGATCCGCTTCTCGTTCATATCGTCAAGGCACGTTGAGGTTGATACTCGGGTCAAGTCCCCAAGCCTTGATGAGACGTGGGATAACTGGTTGTAAAGAGAGTTGCTGAAAAAAACTTACTTGTAGACGAAATCCACGGGTGTACGATATCACCTCTTATCTATGCAATTGTATAGCGTCTAGATACGTCGTTTGGTGATGTTATAGAGATGAGAAATCTTTAGGGTTTGCTGGCTTGTTGGCGCCTACAGAAGGGTCCCTTGGTGACGATTTCTCCAGAGACGTGTCGAGCCAGCCTTGTTTCCGTGGATTCACAGACATCCCAAAACCATGTCGTAGTCTGGATCTATATGGTTGTTGTTGATGAAGTAGTAGCAGACACCCATGGCCACAAAATAGTAGTGGTAATGGTTTCTCTAGACCTTTATGAATGGCGAAGCTCGGTCATTGGATCCTTGTTTGCTTTCCTTGAATGAGGATCTCATCATCGCATCAAATGTTGATTATGGATGTGATGACGTTGGTAGCATCAAGAACGTTGGTTGGCTCCATCTTTATTTTCATGATTTTGTAAGGACCTTTCCGTAATTCCATTGGTTTTGAACAAAATTTGTGGACTGTTTCCTGTTACCAGATCAGAGGCTAGACGAACTTATCTTTTATCTTTGTGTCTCTGTACGTGTTAGCATCAACAATAACTTTGAAGGCGTTTATGGATTTCTCCTTATAATACTTGTGTTTCTCTAGAGATGATTGCTCCATACGAGTCTTGAAAGGGACGAGTATTTCCTTCTAAGTGGTAGTCATGTCTGCTTGTGCATCAGCAAGGGTCTCTTCATCAGATTTGAGATATTTGGTGATGTTTGGCTATCCGTGGCGTTTCCAGTGGCAATGCTTGAAAGAGTGGTGTTGGTGTTTTTGGTGAAAGAATTTCGAGGAATGGAACACCAGAATTGAGATCGGTTGTTGGACTTAAATTGAAATTAATGATTGAACTAGATCTAAGATCCACCCTATTTTAAATGGTTGAGGAATTGATTTTCAGATGGTTGAAGAATTGGATTCGTGACCGAGAGATTGATCTCTCACTGTGGTCGCCAATTGTCAGTACCTAAAAATTGCTCCTAGGAAAAACAATATACTGTAGAAGTACTTTCTTTAGATTCGGAGATCAAAATCATACATGACAAGGCTAAACTACGAAAATAGTGGTTCCGTCCTGCTTCAGTCACAAGGAGAGAAGATGGGTTGATCTTAGGGGAGGGAAGCAGAGAAAGTTGAGAAAATTGTAGTGATATTGAATTGTGTATAAATGTGTAAAACTATCGAGAATAACAGAGCTTGTGAGAATGACCAACTTGTTTTGTTTTCTGAATATGCTAAATACACACTTTTCCTCGTAAGTAGTGGAGGTAGTGAAGAGGTGGAAAGATGGAGATTGTGGAGATAATGATGCAGTTACGCCCATTATGTTTGGGAAGTTTCTAGAAACCATTACTCAGTCATCTCTTAACTTCCCTAACTGTCATCACTACTTCGTAACTTTCTTATCATAGGGTGTTGCCACGCCGTATGTTGCTATAACCACCATACCAAAACCCCATGCTGAATCCCTCCATATAATATCTTTTGATTTCTGGTAGGAGTTAGTGGAGTCATGGACTCAAAGCACGTGAGTAATTTGGGAGTTTGTCGTAAGGTAATATTACCAATAAGTTTTATGCCAACTCAACATGGCAATGGAATATTTGTGACATGTTTGCAATATACAATTTAGGCTAGAAACAATGGCGCATGCGAGTGTTGGAGGCGCAATTGAGGTGTTGCTAGCACATGCTAGTGTCATGGCTATGGCCTAGGTGATGGCGCTAGCAACGAAGGATGACGCTGGCACGAACAGGAAAGGAATGGCTCTAACACGAGAAGGCGAGGATGCGTACAAGGGAAAGGTAAGAAGGGGGCACTAGCGATGTTGCTACCTGCGTTAAGTACTAGTGCATTAGGAGCATGGATGGGGCTTGCTAGGGATGGCACTTGTTATTGTTGTGGCCATTGCCTATGCGATTCTAGATTTGGTATTTTCTAATACCACGGCCATAGCCATGGCCTGCTTAGGGATTCTCAGTCACATGAGATTTAATGTTGGCGTAATGCTTGGCTTTTATGCAGTGTATACAGAACATATTCAAGGAATTCGTCCACGTAAGTTTGCGGCTCGAGAAGATGTTCGATGCCACTCTGCATTTAGATGGTATGCATCTAATTAGTATTTTTTTATTCAGAAATGGGATAGCATCCATTCTGAATGTTCGTAATTTTGCATAGTTAGTGTGTTCTGACTAATGTAGATAGTTTGCATGGACGCACATGAAATAACGAGGGTTTATCCGGGTAAAGCTCTAAAATTTTGGAGCCGCATACATATATAAAAAAGCTACATGGCTAATGTATCCATGAGATGATTATGCATTCTCAATTCTCTTACGGAATATAAGATAAAAGTACGTATCTATAATTTTGATGTTGGGTCAGAGATTTTATTATATTTCTGCATCCAGGAAGGGTGACTTTACAATTTATTCCCATGTCAAAAACCCACCATCTTTACTAACTTTATACAACACAACATAAAAAAAATTAAAAGTGAGTATGAATATGTTTACCACTAATAGATACCAAAATAACTCGAGGATACCATTCTCCTTCCTTATTCCGCAACATATGGCCATAAATTGTTGAACCCCAATCGTAATTGTGGACTTTATTCAAATCACCGAATACCCTTGTCCAACAAATATAGACCATATCGTTCTGGTTCGGGAATAATACATTACCAATAACCCACATCATGAACCACCTTGTTATTTTTTCATGACATTGAATGTTGTTATGTTGCCATTTTCTAGATTCAATAAACAATCTTATCACACTATTCTGAATCCCTAACTGTTGGATAAGTTTTTTTTCTCAAAGAAACAATTTCTTGTTGTTCTTTTATTACTTGTTCTCCAATTTCTCCTACTAAAGGAAGCAAACAATCTATCCACTGTGGAAGAACCTCATGCACTTCTTTCTTGCTATGATTTTGTAATGTTACGCGGGTTCCTCGGTCAATAAGTATGCTTGGTAGTTGTGTGAAGTCCCACGGCGTAAAGCCTACCTCAAAATTAGGGAAGCGAAATGTATTGGTGGTATGCCACCACTTTTCGCTAATACCAGAGGTAAGAGCCGAGTCGCTGACTTTTGGATAAGCTATCAAAAAACTTGATCTGAACCTGAAATTATCTACAATTCCTTTAGTACGGGGATTCTTAGCTATAATGCCATATAATTCAGTAACATTGCTAGTATTACCCCGATGTTTTCTTCCTTTTTCTTTAGCATCCCCCGTCGGGCATTTAAACTTATGATCGGCATTGTCCGACGACTAAACTACATATCTATTTATCAGGATTCTATTAAAATTCTCATCCATTCTCAACCCTACAACACATATGTATATACATATCATCACACTTTAACATACTTGCATCACTTGAATAATCACATAAACCATTGAATTTTAACACATTGTCATCATATTTTAATACACCTTAATCAAAAATTAATCATCAAATAACAAGTTAATCATGGATTTCTAAGTACATACATGTCCATATAACATAATTACTATCCGTGGAATCTAAAAAATCAATCAAACATCAACAATTTCATGATTATATAAAAAAATGGACTTAGAACCCTAATGGTAGAGTAACTTACCTTTGATGATTTTATGGGTGGAATTCGAAATTGAAACATGCAATATAATCACCAATGACTATGCAGCAAACCCTTTAAATTTCACCCAACAACTCGATTAATATCACCTTGAAGATCAAAAGGGAATGGTTCAAGAGGGAAGAAGAAATTTTTTTGTTGAAAGTGTAGAATGAAGAGAAACTCGGGCATTTCTCTGCATTAAAAAGCTGTAGAGACGGATACCAGTCAACCATTTTGGCTAAGATGGATACCTGATATCCGTCTAGCACTATTCTGACTGATACTAGATATCCGTCTCAGCAGGCCAAGCCATGGCTAAGCCCCATAGTAGTACTTTTCTTATATCTCTACCGCTTGGCTATAATTAAGTTAAAGCCAAGCGATAGACCACACTATAGTGCTTGACCTAAGTGAACATTTTTTAAAATTCTGTCAGGTTTACGGCTAGGTTCAGCTTCAAAGCTAGCCGTAAGCGACCCTGAGTTTAATATACGGCCAAGAAACCTAGCCATAAAACTAGGGTTCCCGGAATTTGTGTCAGTTTTACGGTTGGGATTTTATGAAACCCAACCGTAAGAAACTTTGGTCTAATTTACAGCTAGGTTTATACACTAACCTAGCCGTAAATGTCTACGGCTAGGTTTGTACACTGACCTAGCCGTAAGTGAATTTTAGTTTTCTCCTACGGCTAGGTTTGTACATTAACCTAACCGTAATTGACCATGAGGTATGTCTACGGCTAGGTCGTCATACCCATTTTCTAGCCGTAAACAGCGTAATTTCTCTAAAAAAGGCTACAATTGCTAATGCACAATTGTGTAAGTACTACCCAACAGGTTGATTTTTTAAAATTCCTAGTCGTTGGGTCTTTCATCTATGTATATAGGTCACTCTCCTCTCAACATAAACATAAATCTATGCTTCTCTTCTCAAATTGTTTCTCATCAATCTATTCTCATTTAATCATAATCAAAAAACAAAAAAAACCATGGCTACTAAATTCAGCACAAGAGAAGATGTAGCCATAGCTCGCGCATGATCGAGCACCACACAACATGATCAAGAACGTAACATTAACCTCGAATAACCCGCGGATAATTTTTGGAACCGTGTCGCCATAATTTTTGTCGCGTTATACGGGAATCGAAATGGAAGATCATTTCCAAGCATCAGGAAAAGTTCGAATTGCTCTATAGTCGATGTGAGAATTTTAGATCGGTTGAGGTGAAAACCAAGCGGATGTATCCTACCGTCGACAGTGAAGAAAATACAACTCAACTAAGTGCATCTGAACTATGCTATGAATCTCTCTTGGCCGCTATAAGCATATCTTTTGCCAAAAATTCAGGCATCAAGAGTTCTATAATGTTTTGATGGAAAAGGACTGGTATTTCGATGTTTAACTTTTCATGTCTAATTTATCTACTTTACGTCTTTTCCTTATTGTAATGTCGTTCCATTCAATGAAAAACATTATGATTTTTTTTAGTGTGAATGAACGAGTATTAGTGTTCCATCTCAATTACTTTGGAAAAAATCAAACACATTCAGAGTCACTTACGACTGGATATACCATAAGACCTAACCGTAACAGGCTCCTACGGTTGGTTTTGGCACCAAATCCAACCGTAGACAAAACATTTATTTTGTCTTACGGCTAGGTTGGTTCGATTTCTACAAACCTTTTACGACTAGCTTATATACATTACCCAGCCATACCCTTAATTTATGGTTGGGAGTTCATATTTTCCCAACCGTAAATGCATTTTGATTTTAATTTTCATTTTGAATTTGATTTTGATTTTGATTTTGATTTTGATTCTCAAACGGTAAATTTAAAACATATCACTAATCTAATCAATCACTAATCAAACTTAGATACTTGATGACCTTATTTTTTATTTTGTAAGCCCTCAAAATCCAAAGGATACAGCTCCAATAATAGAATTCTTTCGACAACAAAAAAAAGTTATTACCTCTATTATCAGTTTCCGGAAGCACGCAGAGTGTGCCCCAATCAGGAGCCCCCACCAAGAGGTCATTGTATTTTATGTGGAGTACTTTAAATCAAAAAAGAAAGAAGTCTTTCAGATCGGCAAGCCAGAGATTGTAAACCTCGGGAATATCAGTACTAAATACTAAGGGTTTTTTTAACTTGTATCCCACTATACAAATTAAGATAAATTAAAAAATAAATTTATTGAATTGGGCTTTGTATTTTGACTTGAATTTGTCAAACTTTTTGAAAATAGATTTTAATATATTAAGAAACTTTCACTTCTAACTATACCCTTAATTTAATCTTATTTTAGTTGAAGGGTAAGATGAGTAAAAATAAAAGAATTTACCTTTTTGTTTGAATTTAAATTTAAATTTAATTTTACTTGCCGTAAATATGGGGCGCATAGTGTGCTCTTAATGGTCACAAGCTTATTATATTTGGGGTTAATAAAATTGTATTGTTAGTAACTTTTATTTTGAAAACTGTATATGATTTCAATACGGGACAGAGGGAAATAGTTAACGGGACCCATAAATTTTGATAAAGACGGACTATACTTACAGGAGATACAATATCCCTCCATAATGTTTAAATTGATCAATGGCTGGTTCAGTAGTTAAGACTTCAACTAATAACCCTAGTGGTTGGGGATTCAATTCCTTCCATGTTCATCTTTTTTATCTTGTAAGTCACTTTTTGGATCTAAACTTATAGTTTAATGGTTTTTCATCAACTCTAATAAGATGAAAATCAGGGTTTAATCCCCACCATAAAGGTTTGTATTAATATCGTTGTATAGTTGGGTTAGACGGGGTGGGTAGATCTGACAGTGGGACCAGTCAACCTGCTGGGTTCGGGTAGGGGTCTGGGTCTGGCTTTTGCATATATATAAAAAAAAATTGAGGTTCCTAAAAATTGTTTCCTAATTCCGTCTAAATAGGTAAAATTGAATTAAATTAAATAGGTCCATCCAAAGATACTTAATATTTTTAAAAGAATCCTCAATTAGGGAATACTCTTATAAATTTGGAAATACTCAGTATTATGTGAGGATGGATTTTGTCTAAGGGGTATTTTTTTAATGATGAAATGTCCATACTACCTTACACTAATAAAATTAAAAAAAAACCTAATAAATATCCCCTCATTTACAATGTATTGCCTTGTTTTGCTTTGATTTCAATCTAAATCTGACTTAGGGTTCGGAAGATTGGTTGCTAGAGTTGCTCTGCAGAGAGATGATGTTGAACTTGTTGTTGTTAACGATCCATTCATTATTACTGATTACATGGTATAATGATTTTTACTCTTGATTAATCGATGATTTCTATGTTTGGTTTACAGATCTACTTGGAGGGTATTATTTCTTGATTAATCGACGATTTCCCTCTCTAGAACTGCAATGGCTTCTAGGATTTCAACAACATGGACTGCTAAACATAACAAAGCATTTGAGAAAATATTAGCAGTTTATGATAAAGACACCCCTGGTAAATGGTACAATTTAGCGAAAGCAGTGGGTGGAAAAACTGTTGATGAAGTCAAAAGACAGTATGAAATTCTTGTTCGAGATCTCCGGTCCATATTATTTCAATGAGTTTATTTATATAACTGAAGCACGAGGTGCAACGTTTTACAACCAATCTTGTTATTGTGATGGGATTATTTTTCGATTTGATTTTGGATTGTGTTTTATTTCTTAAATTTGAGTGTAGTTTAATGGATTATGATCGTGGTATCTGAAGTTGATTATATGTCCGACTACACAACAGTCGGTATTGGTATAAAATCGAGAATACCGACTTTTTTTAGTTAACATTTTGGAATACTCAAGGCTAACTTAACCATTGGTAAAATTATTTAGATATAAGGTTTTCCAAATTATTTCATAATATTATTTTATTTTTTTTGAATATCCCTTAAATTATAAGAATATTCTTCTATTGAGGGTTTTTTTAAAAATTAATGAATATTTATTGTATGTAAAATTAAATTTAAACAAGAATATAAATTTTATTTTTATCATTTATTATTATTTTAATCTTTACAAATTTTAGAATAAAATAAAACTCAAACTAAGGATAAAGTTAGAAGTGAAAGTTTCTTGGTATATTAAAATATGTTTCTAAAAAAATTGATAAATAGAAAACCAAATTCAATATCCAAGTAATAAATTAATTTTTAATTATCTTAACTTATATATTAGGATACAAGTTAAGAAAATAACTTTTATTTTCATTCAATGCTATATTTCCATACCGTTGTTCTGCTCCATGCCATAGATTTCACATTCTACGAAAACGACTGCACCATTTATTTTCATTCAATGCCATATTTCCATACCATTGTTCTGCTCTAGCCTCTATGCCATAGATTTTACATTCTACGAAAACGACAGCACCGTTTAACAAGCACAACTTTATCCGTGTTCTAAAAGTTACGGATGCTCATGCATATTCCACATCTCCACCACAATTTCTCGTAATACACACATATTCGTCCCATAATTTCTTGGAAGTCTCGAACTACACACAAACACAATTTCTAATTTACCGAATGATGTTTTTCCAATTGTCACTTTCGTCCCATAAGAAATTTCGCTTCAACTTCTGTGGTCACTTTCCTTCCATGTGAATGCTCTACGCCTATCAAGTTAGAAGTTGGGTCACAAGGCCTTAACTTTACTGTATTCACATGAAATCTCGTCCATATGTTTTACAGTTTGCGTCAAAAATTTCATCTACTTATTGCTTTAAAAGTAGATGAAGAATAAAGCATAAATCGTGATGATGTATGTCGGTTCATCATTGTCGCCATTGGTAGTGGAGTAAGATCCTATAGAGGGGCAAAAAAAAAAAAAAAAAAAAATAGAGTTCCTGCTTGATACGGGGCAGCAAGGGTTCCTAATTCCCTACTCAAGGGTTTTAAGTAAGAAAAATACAACTTTTAATTTTGGATTATTTTCTTTTTTAAAAGTTTTAATGCTAAATTGGCAAATTAAGGACGGGTGATCTCGTTATCTCTATTCGACTCCATCTCATTTTATTTTATTTTATTTTTACAAAGGAAAAGGTTATGATTTTATTAAAAGAGAGAATTAAAAAATATGTATAAAGTCTCAAACTGACCCTAAACAATTATAATCTAATTGCAATCAGTTACATTTCCTTACCAAAAGGATCTTCCAATGCGAAATAAGCTGATGAAAGAATACAAATCTAAATCATTTGGATTCAGAGACCCATAAGTAAATTATGCTATTCACTTCATCAATTGTTACCTTAACATCTTTTCCTTTTTTCTTAGCTATCACTTTTTGATTTCTTTCTCCCCAAATCACCCATAGTATTGTAAAAATGAGTAATATTTCCTTCCCCTATTTCTTCCGCTTCTCCATTGCGAAGCCAGGAATTGTTGTTCCATATCCCTTCCATGTACCCAATTCAGGTTATAGCTTTTGATGAAAAAGATCCAGATTTGAGCAGAATAAGAGCAGTGAAGAAACAAATGATTTGTTGTCTCTTTCCCTTTGGCATAAACTACATCTTGTGTTAGGAATGTTGCATCCTCTTCTTGTTAGATTATCAATTGTAGGAATTGCATTTTGTAGAACCATCCACATGAAGAGTTGCACTTTTGGAAAAACAAATTTTATACAAATTCTCTTCTGGGTTATAACTGGAATTTGGTTGCTTGAGGATGCTGATACTGCACTCAACCAATCATAACATTCTTTGGCATGAAATTTGGTTTCAAAGCTGTAAGAGGCTTCATCTGCTAACTGTGATAAGGGTGGAGGAGATCCAATGAATGCAATTAAGTTTAATATATTTCATAGCTCCTCCAAAGTTAAATTCCTGATGAATTGTATGTTCCATACTCCATTATGTACCATTTGATGTAAGTATCCATCTTTCATTGTTGCTTTCTTGTTAGATGCTGGGAATAAAGACATCAAAGATGCATTTCCAATCCATATATCCTGCCAAAAATATAATTGAAGCACCATTGTTGATGGCGATACTTGAGTTCTTCTCAACTATATGTTTTGCTTGTTGAATTCCTCTCCAGAATCCCCTTCCATATGGATCATTAGAGTTTTTTGCCCATATATCATCCTCTTCACTCCATACTTTCTCTTGAATCACTCTTTTCCATAGGGCCTGTTTCTCTATGATATATCTCCATGTCCACTTTGCCAGCAATGCTTTGTTTGCAGTTAATAGACAAGTACAGGAGACTAACTCCAATTTTCTGGATGATGAATAGTATGGTCTAAATTCCGTTAACATTTATTTCCTTTAACATTTTTTTCTTTAAATTTATTTTAACTATTAAATTGAATTTTGAATCTTGAACCTTTGTTATTAATTAAACCCATAAAACCCATCTAATTTTAGACCCATCAGTTAAAGTGACACTGTAACCACTAAAACCCAACTAATGGATCTAGCAAAGGTTCGCAGTTAACCAAAAGTATTACCGCTAAGCCAATGATGATGGTGATAATGGTATAATAAATGGCTAGGCAAACAAGTATGTAAAGTGCATAAAAGTAAATAACATAAATAATTTACGTGTTTCGGCAAAGCCTCTATTCACGGGATGTTGAGCTTGAGTTTTACTATGAATAAATGAGGTTACAAAAGATATTGAGTCGGTTCAATCTAGTAAAAGAATGTAGAAGCTAAGTACATGAGATGATAATGGTTACACTTTCTCTCTCTTCACCTAAATCATCCAACCCTTCTACCAATAGTCATCGAGCTCTTTATTTATAAAACTTTGATGGGCCTTACCTTGCGCTTGCGATCCCGCTAATGTTGTATTACGGTGCTTGGTGATCACTCCTTGATACAACGTGTTCGCCTCTTGCTTGTTCCATCCAGCTGCTGCCATATGTCCTCTATCTTATACTTGTTGTGTTTAATGCTGAGTGGACAAACCCATTGCGCATTTGTACCCAATCATCATTTTTTCTGTTACTTCTTGTTTGTAAGGGTCAAAGAAAATATCTATCATCGTCAAATTGTCCAATTGGTGTCTCAAATCCAGAAATTCCTTATTCAAATTCTCCGTCTTAATGTTAAAAAAAATATCAGTTTTCAAAACAAGTATCGTCCCACTTGTTACACACGTGGGCCCTTTTAGCAAACTTTGGGAAGTGAAAGTATATCCACACTTGAGTCAATATAGGATTATAGATGAGAAAAGAAAAGAGTAAGATTAATTAAATACAATAAGTACACCACTTGAATTACCCCCATAAGAGCCACATTTCCCCCAATTTGGTTCATATTTACCCTAGTACACTTTCTCATCTCGTTCAACAAGTATACAGGGCACACATTGCCCCAAAAGTAATCATGAACTTTGTTTAGTGGTTCTACTAGTTGTATATAGTTGGCGTTCACACGACACTAGACGATGAGTCGACATCGAGGTGCCAAACGACTCCGTCGATAAGAGCTCTTGGGAGTCATCAGCTTGTTATCCCCGGCGTACCTTTGATCTGTTGAGCGAGAGCCCTTCCACATGGGACTCCCGGATCACTATGGCCGACTTTCGTCTCTGTTCGACTAGTAGGTCTCACAGTCAGGCAGGCTTATACCATTACGCTCACGAGCAGAATAAAAACTTGAGCCTACCTTCGCACACCTCCGTTACTCTTTAGGAGGTATCCGCCCCAGATAAACTACCCACCTCACAGTGTCCCGCCCATCTCCGAATTCTCGGTGCGGCGGTTAGGCACCCTTAGACGAAAGAGTGGTCTTTCAGGATTGGTTGAACCTCCCACCTATTCTACACATTCGATCAAGGTTGTCACTGCGAAGCTATAGTCAAGGTGCACGGGGAAAAAAATCAAGGAAGATAACAGATCCCGAGATGTAGAGAATATATGCTGTGACTGTAGCAGTGATACGCTCATGAGTCAACTCGTCTCTTTGATGAAGAATGAGTGTGTTTCTGAATTGTTCCATCTAGATCTTGAGATCGAATATTCTCTGCTTTTGACCAACTACTAGCATCTCCGACTTAGTGTTCTTCTCATCCCAACCAAATACCCTTGAATTGAAATCGTAAATCTTCTTCCAGCTAAGCTCATTCACGTAGTCGGGGGCCCTTACGGGTTTACCCCCTAAGCTGAGACATATAATCAACTGAACATCATTTGGATTATTTTCATCTCCCCAAACGGAAGATGAAAAGTATCTGTTTCCCTGTAATATCTCTCGTTGAAGGCAGAAACAAGGGTTTTGTCATATCCAACCACCGAATTCTTTACTGCAGTCAACAACCCTGAATCATTTATGAGCTAAACGACTTGTGGTGTTTTTTTAGACAGTGACCATTCTTTCATTTTATCCACTAACGATTGTTGTTTAAGAAAAAGCATGGCATCGATGTGATCCTAAATAACACATCGCTAGACAATAATCAAAACACTAAAACAAATTTGAAAGTGCATAGTATATTAATAAAAGTTATAGATATAGCATAAAGTTGGGATAATTACTACGGTTGCACAAACAATAGCATCCCAACTGTGTTCGTACCCCCATAACAACTCTCCTCCATCACCGAGTAACCCATAAATAGGTTGACTAGGGCCCTAAGTATCCCCCTTTCTTCTTCACTAGTTTCTTTGCATCTTTGGCTTTACCTCCTTGTAGTGTTCTTCTTTGTCTTATTCTTCTTCGACATCTTTCACTTTCATTTTCTTCGCCATCACTTACTTCTTTATTAGCTTATTTTTCACTTTGGTCATAATCATTTTATGTACCAGATTCAAATTCTTCTTCTATTGGCATCTCCACTTGAGTTGGTTCATTGATGGATATCGCTTTAGCTTTACCCCCAATCCCCTACGGTGTTTGCAGTCATATTTTCAACGTTAATCCGACGAGGCCCCCATACTCGGAGGAGAAGCAAGATCATGTTTTTTCTTAGATCTATTTTTCCGCTTGTTTTTTCTTTCTCTTTTCTCTAAAAAATATGACAATATACGATAAACAACAATCAAACTCAAGTAAATTTAGGAATTCAAGTTTATAATCGACCATCACGATACATCCACATCCACTGGTTCCTATCAATTTACAATACATAATCGGTTGATAAAGGTCTGCATATCAACCGATTCTTATCTAAGAAGCCTCCATAAAATTTGGGCGTTTTATCCACATATAGTCAGTCAATATAACCACTTATATTGAATGATTATGGGCTTGACAGTTAAGAAATCACATACTTTATAATCGATCGAGGTGATTGTACCAAAAAAATCCAACAGAAACATGTTCATTTATTTCATAGCATAATCAATCGATATGAATGCACATATCGACCGATTCTGTGTTGATGTTATTCAACCATGATGAATAACAAAAACAATTGGTCGACATGGCCATGAACATCGACCGATTATTATTGAAATCAATCAATGTGAACATGAACATCCATCGATTTTGGTTAAACACAAGAAACCTAGATTTCAAAATTTTCAATTTTTCAGTGTATGCATGTTGATAAAAAAAATGAAATAAAAGGATAATATTAAAAGAAAAAGATACGTACAAGAGTTGGTCAAAACCAAATCAAAAAGAAACTGTCCAAAAATATTACATTAAAAATACTAAATTTGAGTCATTTTTTGTGCTTGTATTGCGCTCAAAGTTTCTTTGTCTTCAGTAACCATTTTCTGCTTCGATTGTTTATATCGAATCGTTTTCACAATTTCTGGATCACTTCTACTAGGTTAAGTACTTCCACTGGTTTGTTTTACTCGTTTTACCATCATCATTATATAGAAAGAAAAAACGATTAATCGGTTTTTAGCCGTCGACAATTGACAGTGTTTTAGTTTGAAAAAAAAAAAGAATTGGTTGATAGAAATAGGATGTACGAAGGAAATAACAATATATTAGAATATTAAATTTCAATCGAGGACCATTTAGTAGTTTTACTCTTTTGGACATCCTTTATCCCTCGTCTAAGTGGAAATAAAATCTAATAAACTTCGAATAATTGGAGTTGACCATAAACTAGCTAGGCTAATATTAGTATTGAAGTATCTCTAATAGAGCTAACCTTAGCACTGGATTGTAAACTCCTCGTGGGTATCTCATAGCATTTCCATGTATCTCAACTCAATAGGAGTCGAACATGGATAGGTGATAAGTCACTGCATGCTTCCCATAACGAAAGGATCTCTACTTTGAAGAGCATTTGAGTTTTTCAAAAGAGAAAAAGAAAAATGTAACTTTAGATTGCAACTTGCAAGAACCCCGATATAATGTCATTTCCTCTCTCCCTAGTTATTTGATTAGATCTTGTATACTCCACAAATGACAGAAAGTCGGTGGATGTGATGTAAAAGTAAAAGGACAAATGAAAAAACAGTGCGTTTTTTTTCGTCTTTTTATGGCAAAATGATCTTTCCTTCACATTGTCACTATTTTTTTCGGGTTTTGTTAACTTATACAATTGTTCTCGGTGAACCGCGTATTTAAACTATGTAAAAATCACATATACACATGAAAAGGGTGGGGCCAATCCAAGGAAAAACAGGGGTCTTATTTTTGGTTTTGTTTGTGTCCATACGGTTTTAGTTTAGTCCAATCGGATGGTTTACCAAAAAATATTATAACTTGTATCCCTGGATTGTTTGTATCGGAAATAATGCATTAGAAAGAGTTTCTTTTTACCTCATTCCTTGAGCTAACTTATCACGCAGTCAATTCTTAATCAACTTTGCAAATCGTGTACCTTGCTTACAATGCCTTTAATTGGCAATATTGGGTATTATTGCAGAAGAATTTGGCATCAGCATGTAAATTTCCAAATAACCATAAGTTTGAATGAATGGGTAAACTAGGAGTCTGTCAAGTATCAAGGGATGAGTTTAATTAGATTTCCACCTAAATATTGAAAAAAAGGGGAAATCTAATATTTAGGCTAAAGTCTAGGTATTGGTCATCAATAGTCTTTTTTCAATAGTCTTTTTTCAGTGCAGATACTAGTCAGGGTTGGGATCCACCATCAGCCATTTTTGGATACTGTTGTTACCCAATACCTTTTTAGGTCCAGTCAACTCTCAAACTGTGATTGTGTAACTGGACATGTTTTATTTTATGGTTATTTACTAGCCAAGTCAGGTGTGGTCCAGGGCAACATGGTTTTGTGATGTTTGATCAACGGAATTAAAGCAGTCTGTCTGGAGAACATCATTTTTCATCGTCTTCATAACTAACAGTAACAATTTCAAAATCCAAGAATTAGATCCAAAAATTTTACAGGTCACTCATGAGCACACAAATACTGCTCAATGCCTGCTGTCTAGTGTCAAGTTGATTGTTAATTTGTAGGGTCTTATAGAGGCCACACGTTTCAATGTTCCAATGATATCTTGTCCTTAAGTTCAAAGAATTTAGCACCCACTTGTTGCATTATTACTACTAGTTTAAGCATAATAATAAGCCCATCCAATTATCAGTATGATTTTCTTATACTCAGCAAATCAAATCAAACAGTGGTCAGGATTTCTATTTTTATTTTTAAAATTATCATCAACACTGTGCCTTAGATTCCTTACAGTATTAAAAAAAAGTTAATTTGGTATCTATATACAAAAGAAAAAAAATATCTACATATGCTTTAATCTAGTCACTAACTGTCTATTTTTTATCTGCCTTATAATGTCTACAGTGGGACGAGCAAAAGACGGAATAAATTTAAATTTACTCTTTGATCAACTCAAAAGTAATTATAATGGGACGAGCAAATATGGTTATAGTCCAGATTTTTTATTGTTTGGGACCAAATCTGATCCCAAATCTGGACCAAAATCAATTATGGTGAAGCGTTCGCCTACCATTATATTTCGCATCAAGCGTCTAGTTAGCAGTACGTCTTTTAAAAGGCGTTGCAGTGGAGTACGTCTCATGATCAAGCACAATTCAAGATCACACCTGTAGTAGGCATTAATATAAGAGCACGCCCCACTGGACGTTAACTTATCTGAACGCTTGGCTTGACGCGTTGACAAAATGTACGCTTGTGTTGGGCGTTAACTTACGCAAACACATGGAAGAGACGTTCATTTACTCTAACGCTTGTTACGTGTGTTCACTCACCCAAACGTCTTTTCTGCCAGGTGCACATTCAAGCATCCGTTTGTTTAGAATGTAGATTATTCTCATCAAGCGTTCATACAAGTCCAAAATCTATGAGGCGCACATTCAAGCGTTCATGCAAGTCCGTTTGTTTAGAATGTAGACTCTTCTGAATGTATTTGAAGTTTTAGTTGTTTGGAAGAGAGACTATTTAGTTTAGAACGCTTGATGGATAACATCCGCTTGGCATTATAAACCAGTTGCTTTTACAAAGAGTGGTTTGGACGTACAGTCATAGGAGCGTCTCTTATCAAGCGTTCATGAAGGCGTACATCTCTGTCTGAGCGTTGATCAAGCGTTCGCCCAAACCAAACGTTTCAGTATGCAACCGCTCGATGAACATACGTCTCTCTACGCATGCGCCCAATTTCAGATGTAAATTCTGTTAACGTCTGACCAAATTATACTCGTCCACCACTGCATGTGAGACAGACTATAACCAAAAAAAATTAGTTTTTACTCTTTGATTATCCTCTTTGGTCGCCGCATGATTGTGAATGCTCTTAGCTATAAAAGGCGTCTATTAATGGTAACCAAGTTGTAACTTGTACATAATTTTCTGTTCATCTCTCTCTATCTCTCTCTGGAATGGGTTTTTCTGTTAGAAGATTTAGTAGCAGAAAGAACAAGGAGTCTTTACTAAACAAGAAATTATCCAATTTGGAAAAAGTTTTGAATACTTTGAAGGAAAAAGGAAAAAAATCTAATCTTCAACTCCAAGAACAACCAAAAAAGGTACTACTAAACTATTTTCTTCTCTATTTATGGCAAAAATCTTTACTTGGATTCTGTTTATCCTGATTTATTCTTTCCTCAATTATCATGTACAAATGATCAAAACTTTTGATGGGGTAATTTTTTTAAAATTGAGTGTAGGTGGTGAGTAAAAAGAGAAAAGAAGAAGAGACAGAAGAAACAGCATGGTCATCCATATTAGACATCAATTTAGAAGAAGAAGATCCATACAAAGAGTTAGAGGTTATAATACAGAATAAGCAACAGCCCATATTCAAGTTACCTTCATCACTCAAAATGGGAAATGTGAAAGCTTATGAGCCACAAGTGGTATCAATAGGTCCGTACCACAATGGTAAACCACACTTGATGCCCATGGAAATTCACAAGAAAAGAGCTCTGGTTCATTTTGTCAAGAGATCGTGCGTTCCTCTCGAAACTTATATCAACGAACTGATGAAAGTTGTCGATGAACTTAAGTTGTCGTACGCACAACTGGACGAGGAATGGATCAATGATGACAAAAAGTTTATTGAGCTCATGATAGTTGATGGATGCTTTCTTCTCGAATTCTTGGCTGTTGGAACCAAGGTTTCTATTGACGATTACGCTCGTAGTGATCCGATGTTTAGTTTTCATGGGAAAACAGTGAACTATGATTCTGCGATCAAAGACTTGCTGACAGTGGAGAACCAATTGCCGTATCTTGTTCTTACAACGTTGTTGTCTGTTGCACGCCCACAAGAGGTGAGGACCAATTCACTCCCCACAAACTTTCAATCTTTTGATGTGGCTTGAAAATGAGATGACCATGTATGTAAATTGCTGACATATCCGCCATATGAAACACCTAGTTAATCAATTATGATCCGTAATGTGTTCGCTTTGTTTTACTTATGAATGCAGGATGCTCATGAGACTATATCTCATATGATGTTGTGCCACAACGAAGGTCCTCGTCGTCACATTCTAGATCGTTATGCTGAGAGGGTACTTGAGGCACCAGATTTGGAGATAGGAATGAAATTGCCTACTGGGTTCTCGGCATCTGAGCTTTACTATCAGTTTGGCATCCGGTTCAAAAAGGTTAGTGGCTACAGGAGTATCAGGTTTGACTATAAACAAGCAGTTCTCCTCCTTCCTCCCATCATGATTCATGATGACCACCAAAACCCATTTCTCAACATGAGAGCATTCGAGGTTTGGGTGAGCAAAGATTTGAAATTTCATTCTTTCATTTACCTTATAAAAACTCTTGTCAAGTCGGTTAAGGATGTTAAATTGCTTAGATACCAAGGGATCATTGTTGGTCCACTGGACGAAACGGCTGTTCTTAAGTCGATTCAAGTCTTCACCAAAGACATAGGAATGTTCAATGTCGATTCTGAACCTATTGTAGCTCTTCAAGATATGAACGAGTACTGCAATCAAGGAACTGTTATGGTTTGGAGAATGTGCAGGATTTGGATTACAAACCTGTACGAGAATTACTTTAGTAATCCATGGACTATTATCTCGCTAGTGGCAGCAGCTATTCTCATGGCTCTAACCGTGGTCCAGACTTACTATACGGTCATCTCCTACAAATCGAGTAATTAAGAACGATTAAGATGTACGCATTCTTCTCCAGGAATCTATTCCTATTTGTACAATGTTGCGCCATAGAGGAATTCAGTTGAATGATGAGGTGTGCCTTTGGTGCAAAGCTGAAGTAGAAACGACATCACACCTGTTAATTCATTGTAAATATACTTTCAAGTTATGGCCTTACTTTGTAAACGCAATGAAGGTTAAGTGGGTGAGTGCTAAGTCAGTAATTTTGCGACTGGAATCGTGGAATATTATAGAGGTCTGAATAAGGCCGGGTATGAAGGGTGCACTCTAATCCCTTAAGTGGTGATGTAGGAGGTTTGGAAAGAAAGAAATTTGAGAATTCGTGATGGGAGGAAGAAATCTTTCGAAGAATTTTATGATCGTAAAGCAAACTATCATTCTTTGGTGTTCTTTGAGCGATACTTTTAATGGTAATTCCATCTCTCAAATGTAACATCAATGGGAGGAGATTGTTAATCTGTAAATCTTCTTTCTGAATCCAATGTATATTCTCCGATAATATTGGACATTTCAGATATGAATTCAGACGGAGTTCAGAGTTTTTGGCACCATTATTCTGGCACTTCGACAAATCCTTCTCTGGTTTCGCGGCATGATTTTTAACACCTGCAAACAGATCATTGATTATACCAAAAGTCTATAACCAAGTATAAACGGGAAATAATTTTGAACCTGTGACGCACCACTAAGACATTTTTCTAAGCGCTCAACCCCAGCCGTTTTATCTCACCAAGACTTATGCAACCCGAAATATCGCTTTTGCGCTGAAAGTCTATATTGTCGTGTTGTTTCACCCATTACACATAATCTGCAACCTCGCAGCGAAGATCAAAATCCCACGCAGCATAGTCTGAACTCTACGGCCTTCTTCCCATTACCTTCGGCAAACTCCAACTTATACGACCACAGATTTATTCAGCTTCAATCGATAACCCTTTAAAATACATACACTTTATGTTGTCGCCGTATTTCGAAAATGATTTGTGGCACCCATTTTGATGCACCCAAATGCACCGAATGTTAGGTAGCGATTATGTGACAGTTTACCTTCTCTATCAATACTGCCAATACGGAAACAAAGGTGAAAAATGAGAAAGCCTTCTCTATCAATTCATCTAGTCCATCTTGTATATTATTTGGTGAAACTACTTGCATAGAAAAACGGTGGTGCTACGCTGATCAAACTTGTAAGGTTTATCTTTCTTTCCAGCCGTTACTTAATTAACTAAAGTTTTGTTCGGATGCAGAACTTTGAAGTTCTTTAACATAAACAAATTGATAAAAAAAAATTGTTTGCTCGATTAAACACAGATAATACTCTCCCGTAATGAAACTCAGATTTATATTCTGTCAAGAAGATATAATGGTTTCTTTCGTTTGCGAAGGATTAAAATCGATCTGCTTGCCATGATCCTTTAAAATTACAAGAGGGCATTTGTGGCTACAATCGATATACAGCTATAAATAAAGTCAGGAAGGATACCTGAATTAAGCCACATTTCCTCCTTTCCAGCAATGATACGTATACATGGAGATTGCTACAAGAACAATTGTTATAGCTTGAATTTATTATTTAGAACCGACTAAAATATATACCAAAAATCATAGAATTTCATGATTTCATCTATTAGAAGTAACGTCTGATATGATTGAAAATTAAAGAGAATGCAAAATTTAACAGCTGAGACGAAATATACAAGGCAAAGTCTCTAAAGTTGCAGTTAATCCAAAGATGGAGTGGACTAATAATCCAAGTGAATCAATGATTAATGTCATCAAATCTCCTACAGTGATTGTTTTCGTTCAAAATTACAGTTAATCCAAAGATACAGTTAATCCAAAGATGGAGCGGACTAATAATCCAAGGATAGAGCGGACTAATAATCCAAGTTAAAGCCACGTGATCACTTAATATTGGGTGCATTTAGGTGCACCAAAATGGGTGCCACGGATCATTTTTGTTTTTCATCACGTTCTGCCAGCTCTTGTTTGGGTCGTTCTAAGGATGTCATCAAACGATCAAACAATAGCATTCCTAGCACAAATAGCTTTAGTTTACTTGGAGATGGAGATGTAATTGGTGCATCAATAGCTTTACTTGGAGAAGAGGGGGAGAAATAGACATTCAAATGTTCGTGGAAGTTCCTCTCATAGCTCTCCTTGTAACTTTTCCCAAACTGTAATGTCGATTGTTTGTTTTTAAAAGGTGATTTCATATTTTCCAGATCGATTAATTTTATGTATAGATTCGATTACGGATATAATCCAGCAAAACACCCTAGCTTTTATTAGAATTTTTGATGAAATTTCTGCTGTATTAAGTAGAGATTCAACCGAGAATTAAGTTCAATATAGATTTGGGCGAATACTTTAACTAGACTTCTCTGGGTTCTGAGCTCTTGGTTGATTAAGATCTACAAATTAGGTTATCAGATTAAAAAAAAAATCTTCATTTTTTGAATTGGGAAAGTGAATTTGGTCATGGATTAAGTGCTTTAGGATACATATATGTAAGCAGATTCATAAAACTTAAGACTACAACAACTTACGAATGTAAGTAGTTCTTGTGAATCTGTGTGACAAAATTTTGTATATTTATTTTTTGAATCTAAATTTTAATTTTAGTCTCCCTTAAAAGGGAATGATTAATTATCAATATTTTTCCTTTGCTCTAAATACATGTGTTGGAATTTTTTTATTAAATTATTAAGTACTGATATTAGTGGGTCACTATTAATCCTGCCTCCTGGTCTTTAGCCTTTAGGATGTTTAACCTAAGTTGTTTATTAACTAGTTTGTTTAGTGGGTATACGAAGTAGCCTTTAGGATGTTTAACTTAAGTTGTTTATTAACTAGTTTGTTTACGTCAGTAAGCAACCGTGTGTCCTGATAATTAGGATGGTTTACTGTTGTAAGCGTGCTTTGGTTAGTAGAGCTTAAGTGGGATAACTTGTTTGTGTGACTTGTTTATTTATTGCCTGTAAAGGCATCATATTACGATTAATGAAAATATGAAAGTTCTGTACAATGTGATTCTGCGATTGTTTCTGTTTCTTCCTATCTGCTCTCTCTCCATGCCTTAATTTCAACAGAGTGAATTTGCTATGATTGTAGATTTCACATTTGTTATAGGTATTTTAGTCTCATATTGGGTAGTTTAATGTTCATGTATTCATTATTGTTACATAACTTCCATCAGTTTTCGTGGATTTTTTATTTTCATTAGGCTAAGTCTATTGATGTATTAAAATGCTCTAGCTTGAACTACATTTTTCTAGTATACATGAAGTCACAAAAAATTAGTACCTTAGTTAGATTTTATTTTGACATCGTTATACTAACAGAGTTTAAGCATCAACGTAAATTTATCTCAGTAATAAATGTCATTGGTCGATGATGTCCCTTTATCATGTTAAAAGTTAAGATGATTTCTCATGCCATCTTCCATGTTCGTATACATAATTGGTACATTTCAGAGTCCTTTCCACATCTGCCTTGCACCTTATAAACTATATGTGAGTTGATTCATCATTTTTTTTTTCGATGGAAGATTGTGTAGCCATTTTTAAGGAATGCATAACAGGTTATGTAGATTAAAGTAGTTGCATAACAAGTTATGCAGTAAACTGAAAAGGTGCATAACAGGTTATGCAGCCATATTTAAAAGGTGCATAACAATTTACGCAAATTAAAGTAGCTGCATAACTTGTTATGCAGCAAACTGAAAGGGTGCATAACAGGTTATGCAGACATCTTAAAAGCTGGATGTCATACCTAAAAACTGTAAATTATAGTACCAAATGTTAGAGTCTAATATCATAGTTGCTAATGTCTACACATGTTAGGCTACCAGATGGACACAAAATAACATTAAAGAGGCTCTCTAATAACTTTGGACAAGGTGTACAAGACTAAAAGAATGGGGTCTTATTAGTGGCTAAGCTCCAACATATGAATCTCGTTAGGCTCCTTGGTTTTTGCATCAAAGATGAAGAGAAGCTACTCATTTACCAGGTCATGCCAAACAAAAGCCTTGATAACTTTATTTTTGGTTTTGAAACTCTCCCCCATCTCATTTACAGGATTCATATATTTTCCATAAACTTATAATTGACAAACCAGTGTTCTAAATGGTCTTAAAAATACACTTACATGGTAACATTGCTTATTTTTGTTTGTAATTGTACTCTTGATATTGCAATTGTAAGACTTATCATTCTTTGTAAGTGAAAGATTTTTGTAAGTTTGTTTTTTTATACTGGCTGCATAATCTGTTTTGCATCTATAAAAATATCTGCATAATATGCAACTACAAAAATGGATGCATAACCTGTCATGCATCCGAGAAAATGGTTGCAATAATGTTTTTTGTTTAAACTGAAATCAACCAAAATATGGAAGCATAACATGTTACGCAGCTACAAAATTGTTTGCATAACATGTTATGTAGCTACAAAAATGTCTGCATAACCTGTTATGCAGTCGAGAAACTAATTGCATAACATATTATGCAAGTTTTTGTTAGCAGTCAAATAAAAAAATGGTTGCATAATCTATTACGCATATGAGAAAATGAATGCATAACCTGTTATGCATCTGAGAAAATTGTTGCATAACGCATTATGCATCTAGCTTTATTTGTTAGCACTGAAATCAACCAAAAAATGGTTGCATAACTTGTTATGCAATCGATAAAACTGACTATATAGCGCATTATACATCATTTTTTGATTGGAATGTTATTTTTGGGGCATATACATCGTTTTAGTGGTTGCATAACCAAATTATTGGATGCATGAACCAAAATATGGCCGCATAAATTGTTATGCATCTTTTGTGGTGGCTATATAATTCGTCGTCTTTTTTCTTTTTGTTGGAATGATATTTTTAGGCATATACATCGTTTAGTGGTTGCAAAGGTAAATTAGTGGATGCATAAACCAAAATATGGCTGCATAATGTGTTATGCATCCTTCGTGGTGGTTGTATAATTGTTATGTATCCAATTTTCGAAATTTGTGCCTAAAAGGATCAACACCTCCGATTTTTTCGTAAAAAATCTAAATTTGATGTTGTTGTTTGTACTCGTTGTGTGGATCTCTTTAAAAACTTTCTAACAAGATAAAAATTGTAAAATTCTAAAGAACGGATTTTTAGATATGTTATATTCTAGTTTGCTTGCCAATTCTAGTTATGCTTGCCAATTTTCTTGTACGCATAATAGATTATGCATCCATTTTTTTATTTGACTGCTAACAAAAAATTACATAATATATTATGCAGTTAATTTTTCAACTGCATAACAGGTTATGCAGACATTTTTGTAACTGCATAACATGTTATGCAATCATGTTTTGGTTGATTTTAGTGGTAAATAAAATTGATGCATAATACGTTATGCAACCATTTTCTCGGAAGCATAACAAGTTATGCAAACATTTTTGTAGCTACATAGCATATTATAAAGCCACCGTAAAAAAAACAACTTACAAAAGTCTTTCAATTACAAAGAATAATAAGTCTTATAATTACAATATCAAGAGTACAATTACAAATAAAAATAAGTTATTTTACCATGTAAGTATAGTTTGAAGACCATTTAGAGTACTGGTTTATCACTTATGAGTTTATGGAAAATATATGAATCCTATAAATGAGATTGGGGGACAGTTTCAAAACCAAAAATAAGTTATCCAGGTTTTTGTTTGGCACGAGCTAGTAAATGAGTAGCTTCTCTTCATCTTTAATGCATAAACCAAGGAGCCTAACGTGATTCATATGTTGGAGCTTAGCCACTAATAAGACCTCATCCTTAAACTCTTGTGCACCTTGTCCAAAGTTACTAGAGAGCCTCTTTAATGTTATTTCTTGTCCATCTGGTAGCCTACCCTGTGTAGATATTAAAAGCTATAACATTAGACTCTAACATTTGGTTATAAAATAATTTACAGTTCTTAGTATGACATCCACCTTTTAAAAATAGTTGCATAACCTGTTATGTACCCTTTTATTTCGCTGCATAACTTGTGATGCAGCTACTTTAATCTGCATAACCTATTACGTACCTTTTAAAGATGGCTGCATAACCTGTTATGCACCTTTTCAGTTTGTTGCATAAATTGTTATGCAACTACTTTAATCTGTATAAAATGTTATGCACTCTTTAAAACAAAAGGTACCTCAATACATCCATAATCGCCTTGTCTGGATGAGAAAACTCAAGGCAGGCCGAGTAAGCAGCTCAACATTCAACTCAAAGAATTAAATTGATGCAGTGTTTATAAAAAAATAAATGAAGTGTTAGATATCTAAGGCTAGCTGCAACCTCCGAGCATCACTGATTTTTCGTTTGTATATAAAAAAAAGTAAAGTCATTAAGAAAACAAAATTTAGCTGCTGCCAAGAAGGTGGCAACACAACAATTTATAAATCAATCAAGCGGGTAGAGGGACACAGAAATAAATTACATAAGCACAATAAGTATTGTTAATTGTACCTTTTTTGAGACTTCAAGTGAACTTATTTCATCATCTACCATGATACTGATTTTGTGTGATTCATGCCGTGAAAATAAGTTCACAAAGATACTTCCATGTAAGCCAGAAGATGTTCTACTAAATTGATATCCCATCTGTATGAAAAACATACTTCCATTTGTCTGACTCATGTCTCATTTGAGCATCCAGGAAACTATAAATACTGTCTCTCCATATATGTATATAAATACAAACTATTCAACTGTTTTAGTGAATAGATTGAGTTCATCCAAGCCCAAGGTACCATACACATCAAAAATGTCATCAAGTGTAACCATAAACTGACATGGTTTGGCACATTTTTGCCTGCTATTTCCATACTCTTGTTCATGGTAGAACTCCACTTGCCCTATGAAATTCTCCACCCTAGCAAGAGCTGAATGTTGCAAGACCCAACTCCCTCCACCACCTAATCCATTTTCAAAATAAACCAATTAGCTGGAGTATATAAATACCATTAAGCTTGAATGTTACTATGAATTGCTTAGTGATCCAATGGACTCAAGTCAGGAATGTAAAAACAAAATATAATAAATTGTTTAACCAAAATCACATTACTACAATTGCATCTGACAATATCAGATAGGCAAATCAAATCCGTACCAACCTCACTAAGTAAAATCTTTAAACTACAACATTCAAACAGTACCCTTATTGATGTAAAACAGTTACATACAATAACAAATCAAATCACTGAATCAGAAAGATTTTTTTTTTAAGAAATCCCTAAATTAAACAAACTCGTGATTTTTTTCACATCTAAGGAAAATCCTAACAAAAAATCCCTAACCAGAAAAAGAAACAAGTAGCACTACAAAATTGACGAATCCCCAATAAAAGCTTACATCAATCCAATCTGAATCTGAATCTGAATCGGACAAAAATCACATATAGTAATAGAACCCTATATCCCCGAATTGAATCAAAATCTACTACTTAAGAGAAAAACAATCGCTTCCAACCTTAGAAATAAAGATAGAAAGTAGAAAGAAAATATCATGAATTGAAATCGATAAAACCTAGAAAGAATCCCAGTTCTCTCGTTTTCATATTTTACCTGCTTCTCTTCTCGCATCTCTCTCCTTGAAAGAAAAGCAAGGGTACTTTGGCCAATTAATCGAAAATGAAATTACCGGTAAATATATTTTTTTTTAAAAAAGGGTTTGTGAACATTTGTAAATGTGGGGCGCGACGGTGAAGTTTCGAGACGGTGGGTTTGAGTATAAAAAAGATTGGAAAAAGTAGGCCTGGCTGTAGATTTCATTCCCAACTCGGAATGAATGCCGTATAACATGGGCCGTTCCATAACCCAACATCCGCTGCAGATCCAAGTCCATAAGCACCACCGTGTCACACTGTCACTGAGAGAATAATAATCTCCGAAATTAGTGGGAGCATTTAAGTGAGGTCACATAAGAATCCTTATCAACCAAATCATCAAACCAACACTTCAAAGAAGCAAAAACTTCTGAGCCCTAAAACACAAAATCCAACCTCATCATCGTCGTAATCACCATCTGCTAGAAATGGAAGCTACCATTGGAGTGCTAATGACCTGTCCAATGTCAACACCCTTAGAAGAAGAACTCGATAAGAAATTCAAACTTTTTAGGTTCTGGAATTTCCCTGATAAGAAAGAATTTCTGAAACAGAATTGCAATTCGATTAGAGCTATAGTAGGAAATGCTACTGCTGGTGCTGATGCATCATTGATTGATTCATTACCTAAATTGGAAATTATATCAAGTTTTAGTGTTGGTTTAGATAAGATTGATTTGGGTTATTGTAAGCAAAAAGGTATTAGGGTTACTAATACACCTGATGTATTGACTGAAGATGTTGCTGATATTGCTATTGGGTTGATTTTGGCTACTTTGAGGAGGATTTGTGAGAGTGATCAATATGTGAGAAAGGGATTGTGGAAATTGGGTGATTTCAAAATGACTACGAAGGTTCGTTTCTTTATCTTCAAATTCTTTTATTTACATGATTTGTTACTTTTAGTCAAAAATGAAAATACCTTTGGACTTATGTAGTTTTTTTGTATGAAAAAAAAAATAGGTATTATTATTATCTAAGTAACACATGAATATTTCATTGTGAATGTCCCAAATCTTTGACAATTTATACCAATTAGTCGTAGATAGTCGTCGCTTAATTATATGTGTCATATGTGAACTGATCAGGTAGTCAGTAAAATGAATGAACTACTGCTCCGTAACATCAATCATCTTTTTCAGTCTAATTCTCATTATCTTTCAGTAGGATTCCACTTGTTCTTTGTTTTGAATTTATATATAACTGAATGATTATATGTCCTAGATGTGAACTGGTCAGGTCTTGATCTCTCACAAATGGCCTATTGAAAGGAGTGTGAGTTTGACAAGTTAGATTACACATAAACTGCCTCTTATTTAATCTTTGATGCACTGCCACTAAGTTGGAAATATTCGTTTTTGTTCCTCCATGTTTTGTTTATTGAACGATTCCTATGTTCATTTCTCATATAGTATTTATTACTTTGCATTTTCTCAGCATTTTGCATCTTAATTGTGATATCTGGTATCATTACTTTCTAGTCCTTGTCAAGACTTTGTTTATTAAGTAGTTGATACACCTTTATCAGTTGCTGTTATATACTGTAACAAAGGTAAGAATAAGAGAGGGAAGATAGACTATATTCTGCTTCATAGGTTTTGACAATTTGCTATTAGGAATGCCATACCTTGAGGAGGTCATATTTTAGTGTGTGTGTGTTAATTATTCATCCAACAAATAATTTAACTGAATCTTACAAAAACCCTGCGGTGTTCCTTCATCTACTTTGTCTTCTCTTCGGAGATTGCTTTTTCTTCTGTTCTCTTTTGCAAGTATTGATAAAAGAGACGTGGACATCAATCCTTTTTAAGGAGAATTAAATGTTGACTCGTCTTGGGTATCTCTCTGATGCATATATGAACACTTAATTATTCTTCAATGATATCAATTTTGAGCTCAGATTTTATTTTATTTTTACAATAGATATTTTTACTTCTATTTTGTTGGTTTTTTGGTTTGAATTTACTGTTTTCTTTTCTTGGTGGGATTCAGTAGAATTTTGTTGAAATTTTCAATTGATTTTCAGGTAAAATTGGATGTAGTATGACTCTAGTTGAAGATATAGGGTGGTGCAAGTGGTTTGACCTTTTTTTATCTCATTTTTTTACTTCACTTCGAGTTTGAGAGACATATTTCAGTTACTTTTGGTAGTTTATAGGAGTAAATACTTTATTAGATGTAAATCATTTGGTAGTTTATTGGGGTAACTATATTTCATGTTAACTATCTATTCTTATGACCAAACTATCTTTTTACATTAAAATTTCAGTAGAGTTCCCCTTGTTTCTTATTTTGAATATATACAAGTAAATAAATTTTCAGATATTATTTGTTTAGTAATTTCTTGCATATGGCTTTGGGTCATGTCTAGATGGGGCAACTGGACTACCAAAGATATCTGTGATCTCTAACTAGATTCTTAATATGCTGGATTAACCAGGGAGGAAGTCAGTATTATTAGGCTCTAGCTCATGTTCAGGCTTAGATTTTACTCCCCCAAAATTCCTAACATCCAGTTTGAGATGTTTAGGAATTGTCCATTATGTGCTTAATCATAGGTCTCTTATTCCCAGATTAGTGCAATAAGGATTTTTCGTTTGAAATTATATAAGATTGTTAGTGGAAAACACAACCGTTAAGAAGTATATGAGTTCAAACGACGTAAAAACCTTTATTGCACTAGTCGGGGTGTAAAGAACATGATTGTTGGAGGGGAGTAAAGACCATGATTGAGATGGGGGAGGCGGCATTGCTAGCTGAAGAGTAAGTGAAACAAATCCAATCAAGTTTAGATCCTAACATCCCACGTTTGGGAAGAGTTATGCTTCCTGCACATGTTGGTGGGGGTTTTCGGCTGGTAATTTTCAATCTGTAATGGTATGTCTTAATGCAAATGTAATAGGTTTCTAGCGTTAATTGGTTTTTTGTTAACAGGGGATTCCAAAGCAATTTGTGTAGATTCAATGTCAAAAGAAGACATCTTATTGAAATATCTGTCATCGTTGCATTTTAGTCATTGGTCTGTTCTGATTCTTCATGTGAATTTACTATACCCATATTATTCTGCCTTATTTGTTGACAACTTGATGCACCTTAAGTAGCTGGTCTTAATGTGTTTTTGTGTAAAAGGAATATAATGATCGAGTACACTTAAAAGGGTGCGTAAGAGGGAGAAAAGATAGTTTTTGCTATGCTTAATAGGTTTTGGCATATTGCTGCTACATACACACGCACACACTTAAGAATGTCATCTTGCTTAGTTTTTTGCTGTTAATTTGATTGCTTTTTGAGGAAGAAAGTCTTATCTTATAACTCTGCTTTCTATATGCAGTTCTCTGGCAAAAGGGTAGGCATCTTGGGTTTGGGAAGGATTGGTTTAGCAATCGCCAAGAGAGCTGAAGCTTTCAATTGCCCTATAAGTTACTACTCCCGAAATGAAAAACCCAACACATCATACAAGTATTATTCAAACGTCATGGACTTAGCATCGAATTGTGATATCCTCGTGGTTGCTTGTCCACTCACAGCGGAAACTCGTCACATTATCAATCGTGAAGTGATAAATGCATTAGGTCCCAAGGGAGTCCTCATCAACATCGGTCGTGGCCCTCATGTTGATGAACCAGAGCTTGTTTCTGCGTTGGTTGAAGGCCGGTTATGTGGGGCAGGTCTCGACGTATTCGAAAATGAACCCGAGGTGCCAGAAAAACTATTTGCACTGGATAATGTCGTGCTGCAACCACACGTCGGAAGTGGCACATTCGAAACTCGTGCCGATATGGGGAATCTCGTTATTGGGAATTTGGAAGCTCACTTCTTGAACAAACCTTTGTTAACTCCGGTTGTTTGAGGTGAAGAACCGTGTTGGTAATAGTTTTATGTTTCAGGTCAAGAAATTAGCTATTTCTGGTGATGCAAATTTCTGACAAGATAATTGTTTATGGGAAACTAATAGACCTGTTCTGCTGAAAAGGTAAGTCATAATAAAGATTGTCTATATTTGATCTCTCATTGAAACTGAAGACTTCAAGAAGAACATGTCAGTAGTAACATTTTCTTTTTACTGTTTTCATTGTTACCAGACCTCACCATTTACCGGTTTTAGTTTCAACCGTTATACATCTTAGGTTGTGCTTATTTTTGTAGGAATCTGGAGCACTTTAAGAACATACGACGGAAAAAGAAACATGAAAAAATTAGCTTCTAAATTATAAAACAATTTGTGCCGAAATTCATATCAATGGATCTTTCCTCGTCTAGACTCGTTTCTAGAATCAAACTCCCGCAGTTTTAAGGGTGGGAT